>PVJX010021527.1:0-31708 GCA_004027295.1 Dolichotis patagonum | reverse complement strand
TAGGCCCCGCCCACCCCGCCCTTTCCAGGTACCCGCCCTCGGGGCCCCGCCCCCAGCCCGCGCACCCAGCAACCGAGCGAGCAGCGAGTGCGGGTGCCGCTGCAGGTGCTGCACGTAGCGGGGCAGGTGGGCGAGCAGCACCCGCACCTCCCGGCGCCGCTGGGTCTTGAGAAAGAAGCGCTGGTCATGGCTGCGGGTTGGTGGGAAGAGGTCACTGTCCAGGCCTGGCTGGGGCGGCTCCCGCTGGGCCCTCTGCCCCTGGCCTGGACACCAGGCTCTCTCTCCCCGTCTCGGCACGCGGCCACCAATGCCCGCCCCCCAGTCCCTGTCTTTCCGGCCCCCCTGACCATGGTCTCCCCAAGAGGATCGCCCCTTGCCCAGAGCCCCATCCCTGCAGCAAGCTCACGACAGGAAGAAGCTGGCCTTGCTCTTGGAGGTGCTGAGGAACTGCAGGTAGGGGCCACCGGGGCCCAGCGCGGCCTGATACTCTTCCTCCGCCAGGCCCAGGGAGCGTCGTAGCCGCGCAAAGGCTGGGCCGGCCAGGGTGCCCAGCTCAAAGCCCTGTGGAGAAGACAGAGCATCCCCAAGGGTGTTCACATGAGTCCAGGAGACAGCTGGCCCTGGTGCAGGAGACTCAGGATGACAGTAGCTTCCTACGAGGACAGCGGGTACAAGCCATAACCCACATTGCATGGGGGGTCGGAAAACTGAGGGCAAGAAAGAGCAAAGACCACTGCAGCACCCTCCACCAAGTCTTGGGCCTCCTACCTCATGCACCTGGGTCAGGACCTCTGAAAAGTCTTCCTGGGTGGGCAGCCCCTGCAGGGATGGGTCAGGGTCTCAGGCAAAATCAAGACTCCTCACCACCCACCCCAGGGTCCCACACTTGGCCTTGACCCCTGACTCCAACTTGATTCCTTCCACACACAGGGTCCTGCGGTGGCCCTAAGCTGGGTGAATGGGCTGCTGATGCCCCCAGGGCTTCAGGGAAGAGGACAGTGATATGACACAGGATTGCAACTGGGTCATTCGCCAGCCCCATCTGAGTTCAAGCCTGGCACATGCCCTCAGTCACATGTTGGCCAAGTGAAGCCAGGTTCTGTCCCAGCACAAGGAACTGGCCCTGAAGCCAGGTGACCTGGGAGTGGCAGGTCAGAAAAGGCTTCCTGGGTGTGGTGACCCCTGAGCTGAAATCGGAGGGGTCATAGAGAGGGGGTGCAGGGTGCTCAGGGCAAGAGAAATAGCACTGGTAGCTGGTGATCAGCAAGGGAAGACGCCAGGTTGTCTGCAGCCGGTAAGGGAGAGTCAGCTGTGGGTGGGGCAGGGCAGTTGGTCCTTGCTGCCCACAGAATCTCAAAGCCAGGACAAGTACTGGGGAGCTAAGAGGTTTTCAGCAGGCGATGAGGTCAGGCTGTGGTTTAGAGGGCTCCCCCGGGACCCTCCACTCTCTCTGGACCTCCAGGTCCCTGTGCCGGGGACTTGGCCTGTGGCCTGTAGTCTGACGGTACACACGTGTGCACACACTAATGACACACATGCTCACCAGGGCCTGCCCAGCTGCTGAGCTTGCAGTTGGGTGACCCTTTCTGCTGAACCAGCGCAGCCCCAGCCCAGGCTCCAGGGAGGATGGGCTGTGCAGACAGGGTGGGGGTGGCGTCCCTTTTCAATCATACACCCTGGCAAGACCGGGAGGGGCTCAGAAACCAAGAGGTGTAATCCCCCCACCCATTATACAGATGGGGGCACTGAGGCAGAGGCACCCCGAGAGTCACACAGCAACCACAGCTTCTCATGTTCCCAACTCCCTGAGCTTTCCTGCTTCCTTCTCAGAATGGCTCAGCCTCCTTGCACTAAGGCCCTGCCTTCCTCCTCTGATCCCCAAGGCAGCAGTATGAGCAAGGCTGGCCAGCAGTCTGAGCACTGCAAGATGGGCATGTAAGGTAACAGGGCCGTTCACCGTGGGTGGGCGGTCTACGGAGACCTGGGTGGCAGCCCACAGCCCAGCCTGCATCATGGTCATCAAACCGTGGAGCTCATGCCTTGGGCCGATCTCAAACAGCCCCAGGCGGGTCTGCCTGTCCCGCAGGCGCCAAAGGAGGCCACGGCGGCGGCGACTGGAGCCTGAGGTGGCTCCTCTTCGTCCAGCCTCCGGGGAGGGGGCCAGGGCCTGGCAAGAAGGGGTACAGAAAGCAAAGAGGGTCAAAACTCAGAGGGGCAAAGACCCAGGTTCAAATCCCACTTGGACTACCTGTGAGCCTTCCTCTATCTCTCTCTCTGCCTCAGTTTCCTCCGCTGTAAATTAGGGCTGTTGCCACCTCAGGTGTTGTGAGGGGCTGCACGGGGCTGCACACTACATCAGACAGCGTTATGGTCCTTATTACTGGAGACGGACCCTGTCTCCAGCTGTGTGACCTCAGGTAAATCAGTGCTTTTTTCCCCTGTTCTGCAACGAGAAACTAAGGTAACTCCTTCCTGGCGGTACCGACTGTTACTGCTAAGCATGAACTCGCAGGAACCTGACTGCCCGCCTTCCACTCAGATCTATCCCACCATCTCCACTGACTTCCCGCAGGCCTGAGCCGAGGGTCCGCAGAGGCTGAGATCACACAGCTGACCTGTTCCTCGTGGGCACCCACGGTGTGCCCTGCACTGGCTGAGAGCTCCTAACGGCCCTGTAAAGGAGCCTTTAGTACCATCTCCATTTTTCCGATGAGGAGACTGAGGAAGCCCTCCGGGAACACCCACCAGATCGCCCCCTTTTAAGCCTGCACCCTCTATGGGGCGTGTCCTAGTCCCTGGTCCAGGGCAGGGTCCCTCCCAGGCTGGGATGGGGGCGTGTCCGTCCCGCAGGTTGAGGGGAAGGGAGGCCCACCAACCGCTCCCTTTCCTGCTCCGTCTCAAGTCCGCACCTACCTCGCGGGGCCCAGGGCTCCGTACAGCCATCGCCCCGCAGCAGCTTCCCGGGCTTTGGCCGCGTCCCCTGTCTCCCCGCTGCAGGAACCAGGTCCCGCCCCTGCCTCGCAGTCGACCAATCGTGTGGCGCCAATCACGACCTCGCCCAATCCAAGCTAGGGGGCGCTGGCGATTGCCTGCGGGTTCCGCCCCCGCGGCTGCAGCATCCCAGAGCCCAGCGGTCCAGGCGGGGTGGGGCTGCCTGGCGTGGGCTCAGGTCCCGGGGAGGGAAGACCCCTCATTCTGTCCGTAGAGGGCGGGATCCAGATCTCCGGAGCTGCCTGTGGAGGCAGGTACACTAGATCCCAGGCTGCTCATCCATTCAGCCATGAAATTCCCACAGGCTGTCTTTCAGGTAAAGAAACTAAGATCAGGGGGAAGATGTGACCACCTCCAGGTCACACAGGAAGTCAGCGCCTTCATTCATTCAACAGGAGTACTTGAAACACCCACTTTGGCCCGGAAGCCAAGCTAGGCCCGGAGGTTTGCTGGAAAGTGGGTGGGAGGACACAGTTGCCACGGAGATCTTTTAAAAGCCTGAGTTAGATGATGTCACTGTCATGCTTAAAGCTTCCAATGGCTTCCCGCGGCAGTGGAACAAAATTCAAATTCCTTACCGCGGCCCTGCCCACTGCACGCCCCTTCCCTGTACCTCCAGCCCTGTACCTCTGCCGGCACAGGCTCCTGTACCCAGATACTGGTCCACCCAGGCCTTGGCCCGGAGCCTCTGGCTTGTGCAGTCCTTCCCCCCAGATGGCACTCGCCTTGTTCCTGTCACCTTGAAGACTCTTTAGGTCCCACACCCTGCATTCTTGAATATACCCCCTTTATTTTTTTCATTGCCCTTTGCAGTGTCAGAGATTTTTGTTTTCTTTTTTTGGTGGGGTTGGGGCGGAGTGGTGGGGGTGGGGGGTGGGGAGACAGGGCCTCATTGTGTATTCCAGACTGGCCTTGAACTTACCTCACACTGGTCTCTAACTCAATGTGATCCTCCTGCCTCAGCCTCCTGAATGCTTGGATTGCAGACAAATCAGAGATTTCTTACTCATTTATTGGTAATCACCCTCCTAGAACAAGAGTGCCACTACAGTGGGAACCAGGCTGGCCTTGTGTCCTGGCTCAGTGCTCTCTAAGTGAATATTGGACCAATGTGAATAGGAGGCACAAAGGGCCTTGGTGAGTCCCAGGAAGTGAAAGCCCAGCGTGGCTGAGGTGATTAGAAAGTCACTCAGTGTGCAGGGCCTTTCAAGCCACAGTGGTGGGAGCGGGCGACACAGCTTTTCAGCCCCATCCCCAAACATCTGAGAAAAACAACTTGCAGGAGGAAAGGCTTATTTGGGCTTGTGGCTTCAGAGGGTTCAGTCTATGTTCACTTGGCTCTGTTGCTTCTAGGTCTGTGGCAGTGCAGAAATGTCACAGTGAGTGTGGCAGAAGAAAGTTGTTGTCTCATTGCAGCCAGCAAATAGTCAAGAGCCGAGAGAGAGAGGAAAGGGATGTACTCCCTTTAAAGGTGCACCACAGTGACCGCTCTCCAATGGGCTACAGCTCCTAACTGCCCCTTCAGCTATGGCCTCATCAGTGGATCAATCTGATGAAGCCCACCCTCCTGAGCCAGTCATCTCTCTGGGGTCTGCATGGGGATCAAGCCTTCCAAGAATGAGTCACGGAGGGACACTTCCTACTGAAGTCATAGTAGGGCTGCCTAGAGCAGCATTATAAAGCCAGGGTGTGGGAAAGTCTTCAGAAGTTTCTGATGGCCCCTGTTGCAGATGGGAGGGCCCAGTTGGCAGGGTAGGTACTGTGAGGAACCTCTCCCTGGCTCAGGAGAGGCCAGTGACTGCCTCAGGGAGGCAACTGGTGGGGGAGAATTCGCAGAATTTGGGCTTGTGTGGATGCAGAATGCAGGAAGAATGGGGCCGGGAACATGGGACACTGGGCCTGAAGGCAGGTGGACTTAGGGCAGTCTGGGGAACTGACTGAAGACAGGATGAAGATGAGGTGTCACCATGACAACCAGCAGGCAGCTAGGGCCTGTGCAGTGCACTGGGGCTTGAAGGAGAGAGCTGGCTGCACCTGAATGTGGGAAAGGATGAGACCCTGCAGGAGTCCAGGGAAAGGTCTGAGACCCAGTCCCATCCCGAGAGCCCAGTACCTCACAGCAGAAGAGGGACTCAAGTGGCAGACATCAAGTAGGATAGTGGCCATCAAGACACCAACAGTATTTGAGGACGGACCCTAGGGGTGTCACAGGCCACACGGGGTGGAGAGTCAAGGAAATGTCCTTTATGGTGGCCGCCACGGGCACAGCCCTGGCGGATGAAAACCGAAGCTGAGCAGAGGGCCAGGTGAAAGGGGCCTGCGAGGGGATCACCTGGTCCTCAGGTGGGAGTCTGGTGTCTTCCCAGGACAGGAGACCACTGTTGACCAGGGACTCAAACTACAGCAAGGAGGCAGGACCTAGTGCCCAGGAGGCTGGAGCAGGGTGGTGGTGGGGGAGCAGCTGGAGGATGAAAGAGCAGGCGAGGCTCAAGGGCCAGGGCTTTCCTTAGGCAGGGGACCGGGGAGAGCTGCCGCAGAGGCACAGTGGGCTCCAAGGGATTGCTAGCCAGGATGCAGCCAGGGCCAGCTCAGGCGACCCTGACTCAGTGGAAGCCACCCTGCTGTGACTCACTGTAGCCCTTACTGATAGGACTCACATTAAGTTGGGCTGCTGGGTACAAGAGATGGAGGACAGGCCACAGTTGTGACCCCTGCAGTCCCACCCCTGGTCCCCTGCAAAGACAGCAGGAAGACAAACACTTAATCAATATTTATTGTTAATGTCTCCCAAACAGGTCAGCCCTGGGCCTGGGAGTTGGGCCTGCAAGAGTGTTCAGCTGGGCACCTAGTCTGGGTATGTGACCGCACCCTGGTGGAGCTGGGGTCTGTCAGTCCTGCCCCAGGCTTTCCAGGTCCAGAGGTCTGGGTTGCATCACATTCAGAAAAGCTGCCACTGTGTAGGGCAAGGTCTTATGCCATCAGGGCCACCTAAACCCAACATCAGCAGGTGACAGGGGGAAAACTGAGGCAAGGGGGTGGATCCCAGAGAACAAAGTTGCAGGGAGTCCACCATGTCCTCTGCCTGCTGGCTGGGGAGGAAGGGGCACAGGTCTATCAGGTGTAAGTCCTGAGCAGTTCCATCTCCTGCGGAAGGGCTGCAGGGGCCACTGTGCCCGGACTGTTCTTGGCTCTGACCTTTGGTCCCTGGCAGGGATGGAGAGGGGCTGCAGCTTCACCCTGGCAGGGCCTTCACTGAGCCTTCTTGGTCACCCTCCTGTTCTTCAGCATCACATAGGTTATGAACAATCCTGCAAAACACAGAGCATAGAGGCCAGGTAGGATCTGTGCTCAGGCCTGCTGGGAGGCCAGAGCAGGACAGAACGACCCACAGGCAGGGCCATGCACCCACCCAGAAGCCTCCAGGGCACTGCTCATCTCCCTCATTCATCAAACCAGATATCCACTCACATTCATTCAACAATCCCCAAGTGAGAACCTATCACAGGCAACCTGCTGCACTTAAAGTGTTTTAGATCCTATGGGGAACAAGAGCCACCTGTCTGTCCCTCAACTCAGGTACCTGCTTCCCCTACCCAACTGCCCACCACCCACCATCATCCAGTCATCTGCTCGTGGATTCTCCAAGCACCAACTAGGCTGTGACACTGAGTTGGTGCTGAGGACACAGTCATGATGAAGACATAACCCCCATCCCTAGGAAACCATAAGCCATGAAGAAGCAAAGGAACTAAGTAGGGGTGATGAGAGGGTGTGAGGGGACTGAGGTGTAAGCAGTGATGATGGGCTGGGGGCAGGGAAAAGGGACACCTGCCATTAGAGTCCCGAGAGCCTGAGGCATCCAGAGACAAGAGAGGCTGCGGACCTGCAGCCTTGCACGGCGAACAGGGAAATCCCAGGGCGAGCTGGAAGCAAGGGGTCTGGAGCAGATGCCCAGCAGCTGGCCGAGTGTGGGATCAGGCCGAGGCAGGCTGGGAGCGCGTCGTGACCTACCCACAAACAGAAGCAGCAGCAGGCCCACAGCCAAGGGGATGGCGACCGCGTAGGCTCGGGGCAGGAAGTACTTGTGGATGACGTGGTCGCTGTCGATGAACGGCTGAGACAGAGGGTAAACACTGGTAAACACTGTGCACTCTGCCAGCCACCAGGCCCAAACATCGCGCCCCCTCTGTCTAAGGCACCCACACCATCACAGCACTGGGCCAATGTTTGGTTTGCTTTGCTTTTTTTAAGGCAGGGTCTCACTAGGTGGTTCAAGCTGGCCTTGAACTTACTAAGGCAGCCTAGGCTGCGTGCGCCACCACACGCTAGCTGTTTACATGGTGTTGCGGGTCGGCTTCAAGATCCAGAGCTGGGGGAAAGGCGAGGCTTGGGAGAGCAAGGCACATACCAAGAGAATCACCCAGACGGTGTAGTAGGTGAAGATGATCAGGCTAACGGCCAGGAGGCCGAGTCCCACCACCTGGTCTGTCCCTGTGGCCTAGAGAAAAGGGAGGACTCGGCTGACTTAGTGACTACATTTAGAGCACCAAAGGACGGGGCGTCGCAGGCAGTTTCCGCCCTCAATTTCCCATTCATTCAACAGCTACACAGCTGGCACCAATCCGTAGGCTGGAAGAGTGCGGGCCTCGGCGTTTTCACCCGTATATGGGCCGGCAGGAGAGCAATCCCAGCTTGGACTGCTAAGCCCCAGCTCCTGAGCAGAACCCCCAGCTCCCTCCCCCGTGAATCCCTAACTCCGGCTGCAACCCGCGCCACTCTTACCATTTCCCCCGCGCCCAGCCACCCGAGCAGTAAACCACACTCGCTTCCGGATCCGGGCCCCTCTGACTCCAGACCGCGAGGCACGCCGGGAGTCGTAGTGTGCAGGCTGGCCCAGGTCACGTCATCCGAAACCCGCAGGCACCGCGTCGCTTTGTATGCCGGGAAATGTAGTTTCTCAAGTCATTTTCCAAAAATTTCCCTAGAGAATGGAACTCAGCTAGAACCCAGACTTGCCTGGATTTCTTGGCCACAGTCCTGTCTCTCCCTCCCCACAAAAGGTATGTCTTTAAACATCTCATAGTTCCAAAGCGAGGGCAAGGTTTGGGGTCAGAAGTCCCATTTCTCCAACAGGACAAGCGAGGCTCAGAGATCACAGAGCCAGTGGTAAAGCCGACACTGGAACCTGCTCTCCTATTTTCGGCCCCGAGGCCCCAGTTGATCTGTTGGGGAAATAGTTACACAAACTGTTCACTGCCTGGCTTGATGTAGAAGAGGCTGGCCCAAGTCGTGAGGGATGGGGTGGATTTCCACTGGCAGAGAGGGGGCACCCTTTTACCATCACCTAGCTTTCCTGGAGACTTGCGGGTGTCCCCTGCCTCCTTTCATCGCCTGCCTCCTGGGTGTCACAAGTTTCCCGCTATTGGCATGGGCAAGCCCCTGCAGGCCCTTTCCTCTGCAAACAAGGGAAAGTTGTGCCAGGTCGTCCTTGATGCCTGGTACTGACTCCCACAGCAAGTGGGGCTGGTTGCTTTTCATCTTGTGAGCGCTGACGGATGCCATTCTTCTCCCCAAGACCTGCTTTCCAGCCGGAGGCAAAGGCTTCCAGTTCTGGGCTCTACTATCCCGAGTCTCCATTGAGGTATTTTAGTGATCAATTGCTGTAAGTTATTGAACCTTTAGACTGAATTACAACCCCGTCCTTTTAGAATTTTGAGATAGGGTCTTGCTAGGTTGTCCAGGCTGGACTGGAAACTATCATCCTTTTGCCTCAATTTCCAAGAGCACTAGGATCAAGGTGCCCACTACCATGAAATTTTAATTAGTTGACTTTGGTGACCAGGCCAATTTGACTTGAGTTCGCTGAGGGCAGGCTCTGTGGTCTCAATTGTAATCTCAGCACCCAGAATGAGGAGATTTGAATCAACAAACTAAGATTTGTAGACTTTTAAGATCCTGGAGCACTAGCGTCCAGTATCTTGGGGACTCCAGGCCTCTGTGAGGCTATGTGGTAGCCCCGGGCCTAGACTCTACTTGGGGGTTAGGAAGAGTTGAGCCGAGTGTGGCACCACTACTGTTCCCGGGTCTTCCAAGCCCTTGGTGACTATGGAGGCTGCCACCTAAAGATGGCAGGACCAGTCCTTGTGGCCTACAGCTCAATGCTTCCTCTACACCCCAATCCTCCCCTTCCCCAGGGCGGCATAGAGGAAAACAATGGTGACCAGCCCCTGGGGTTAAAGGGGCTACAGTTGGGGGTGAGCCCTGCAAGAAGTGGGGATGCTGCTTCTTCCTGATTCTTTCCGGTCTGGCCCTAACCACTGATGCTTTCGGCCACCCCTCTCTCAGCTCACTAAAGGCCTGTGATGACTGTCTTTAGGCTTGGGCCTCAGCTCCTGAAGGGACCATGCTGAGCCTGGAGGTTAGACCTGCAATGTGTTAGGAAGCTGGGGATCCAGCTGGGCACGCCTGTGGGTCAGGCTGCACACCCTGTTCTCAAGCCACCTGCAGACTCACTGCAGCTAAGGCCATTGCATTTATCCTTGGGGGTCAGAGCTGCCACTTAGGAGGTGTGAGACTGGCAAAGAACTGCCCTTCTGGGTCTCGGTTTCCCTCCAGGAACCCGGAGTAATAAAGGTGGTGGTGTCTGTGACCACACCCAGCACTTGGAGATGCCTGGCTACCTCCATCTTCCCTGCTCTGGAATGACACCTTGCACATTGGGCTTTGGTGCTGACCCAAAGTCAGTGTGATAACCAACGACATAAAAAACAAAATGGCAAAATAAACAAAAATCGCAACATTTAATTTCTCCCCAAACCAAGACGCTGACACGAGGCTGATTTCCCCTTACAATGTTATTCTTAGGAGAAGCCGGGACAGATACAAATACAGCCCATGGGATGGGGTGTGATGGCACATTCTGTTAGAAAGGGGGGTGATTAAAAGAAAAACAATGACCCTCCCCCATCACCTCCCTACGGACAGGAAAACGGGTATTTGCCATCCTGGCAGATTATGCCATGTGATCCATTATGGGGTGACCAGGAAAAACAAATCTAAAAATATTGTATACCTTTATTTTAAATCTAGTAAAAACGTTAAAACTGTCTTTCAAGGAGATTCCAAACTGGCATTGCATAGACCAATTCCTTTCCAAAAATATCTCTAATATATCCTCTCTCTATATAGAATTTGAAGTCCAGGTGTGGGGGGCACCTGGGAGAAATTCACTGAGCTCAAGGGGATCCACAAGCTGAAAACTGGGCTCCCACAGGGGGTCAAGGCCACCACTCCAGGCCCTGGTTCCAGCCAGCGCTCATTTGGTTACGGTCAGATTCTCGGCCTGGTTACCCTGGCCCGGGGCCTGGCGTGGGAGGATGTGGCAGGCTGTTGCCTTCGGGCCGATGGTCAAGCTCAGACTTCGATGGCTGGGCTGGGGCTCCTGGTTTGGGGGTCTGCCTAGCAACACCAATGTCAAATGCTTTGTGCCTAAACCCCCCAGAACTTCCAGCCCCAGTTACACTCCAAAAACCACCTCCCCTTGGGGGAGGGGTGAGGTCACAGCCCCAGAAAGCAAGGCCAGTGACCCCCATCTTCTAGAGGTCACCTCATCTGGAGAGAGAACGGCCAGCTTCCCTTTAAAGTGCCAGGATTCTGCCAGGCAGGAAGGGATGCTCTGCGCTGACCAGAGCCAGTCCAGCCAGAGCCCCCATGCTGTCCTGCCTCGCAGGCACTTTCCAATGTTCAGTTTCTGAAAGTTACTAGGTGATTAAAATGATGACAGCAACAAAAGCCCCACAAATGGTCCCAACACCAGGGACTTCCGAAACCCAGAAGCCCACTCTTGCCAGCCGGGGCAGGGTGGGAGGGGGGAGGAACCCTCCCTACTTGGGGAGGGCACCCACACCAGCGTCCTAGCCCACCCAGGTCCCCAGCACTGCTGGGGCACAGCTGGCACAGAAGTGCTTCCCCCTCGCCCAGGAGGAGGAAATATTGAACTGTGAACTCAAAAAAAAAAAAAAGGCAAAAAGAAAAAAACCTATAAAGCTAAGTAAACACCAGCCCGCTGGGTTTATACAAAATGGGGGCAACTTAAAGGGGTTGGGGGTTTTGTTTGGGCCTGGCTGCAGCCAGACCCTCCTTCAAGCAAGTTCCGAAGACTGGGGCCAAAGTGCTGAGAGCAGAGGCTTTGGGGGGAGCAGGGCCAAAATGCTCCCTGCTTGGAAAGCGTCTTGGGGACCCCTCCCTGCACAGCAGCGGGGGTGCTTCTCGACAGAGGAAGGCTGAGGCTTGTCTGGCAGGAAGCCAGCTTCAGGCCAGTTCAGCCACAGCCTGCCAGCTTCGGTCCTGGCAGGGCCACAAATCTGAGGGCACAGAGAGGGCTTCGCCTTCTTCCTGTGGAGAGCCAGCTGCTCAGGGGCCAGCCCTGGCAGCGGGCACAGCAACGCTAGGCGCTCTTCCAGCACGGTGAGGCCTGAGCCGGGTGCGGGGGCAGAGACAGCTGAGTCCTGGAGGGCTGCAGACCTGGGTCTGCGTCTGCACAGCAGGCAGCGCCCAGGCGGCTTCAGGGAGGGGTCAAGGGGTGGGGCTGTGCTGGGGACAACATGTGCAAAGTGCAGGCTGCCAGGGCGGCAGGAGGACATTCGTCAGGGGGAGGCAGGGAGGCTCAATCTGGAGTGAGTTGGGGCTGAGGTCTGACTCCCAGGAGGAGGCCGCCCGCGGGTCCCCTAGGACACAGGAAGGGACGGCTGGAACACTAAGCAGGGTCACAGGTGGAGGCTTCTGAGGGTGGTCTGGCCCCCGAAGGGCCAGGGGCAATGGAGCAAGGCCCTGTGGGCGCCTGGCTGAAGCTAGTACTCCTGAGGTACGTGGTCACAGGAGCAGCAGCCGCAGCCACAGGCGTCCCACATACTGAGCCACTGCTGCGAGTCCTTGGCGGGGGAGGGGCTGTCTCCCAGGACTGTCCCTCCCTCTCACTCTCAGCATGGGCCCGCCTACCCAGCCCACTAGTGGTTCAGAGGAGTATTCACAGTGGTGGGGCCCTGGTGGCTGGAGGGTCCCGGGAGGATGGGGACCATGGAATGATGCTCTGGGAACAGGTGGCTAGTGTGTGGAGCAGGTGCAGACGAGACGCAGTGCGGACCGGAGGGAGACGGTTCCTCGCAGAAGGGTGCAGGCCTGGTGCCCCAGAGGGCAGGCCCCTCTCCAGCCTGACACCCGTTCTTCAATGGCTTTCAATCACGACGGGCTCATAGACTCCGGAGGAGACCCTGTGGAGGAGACAGAGACAGATCATGGTCACCCTCGATGCGCACGTTACTTGGCCAGGACCTCAGGCCCCTGGGAGTAGTATGGGCAGGTGCCCGCAGCAGCCTCTTTCATCTGGGAGCTAAAACGGAGGCTCCGAGATCTTCAGTCACTGTTTGGAGTGACAGAGATGTTTAAGTGACAGAGCCTGTGGGGTCCAGAGAGCTGGCACAGGAGGTGCCCATGTCCTGCAGAGGGCAACAGCTTACACACCTGGGTGTGCTGTTGACACCTCACGGTAACCCCAGCAGGGAAGGACTGTGCCCGGCCCCCACTGATGGATGAAGTAACTGAGGTCCAGTGGGACTGTGAGTGCCGAGAGGGCAGTGGAGAGCCAAGGAGCCGCTCAGTTCTTCTGCTGAGGCCAGGCCCACCCACGAAGCAGTGGATGGTTGCTGAGCCCCAGCCCTCCTCTGGAAGCAGTGCAGAGAACTGGTGCTTCATGAGACATTCTGCCATGATTTTGCTGCCAACCAGGCTGGTTTCCTGCCTGCCCAGCCACCCAAATTTTCTCAGCTTTTTGGGGATCAGGGAGGGGTTTTTGTAAACTCAGGAAGCCCCATTTGTCCCATTGCCTGGGAGATGGCAGCTGTAATTTCATGCCGGGGCCAGCAGAGGTCAGCAGAGCAGCACGGGAGGGCAGGTCCTGGGCGCAAGGCTGCCCAGCCAAGTCCCCTCTGCCTGGGCCTCTTTCCCACAATGGCATGGGGAAAGCCTTCCGGCACCAGCAGCTCCTCCACTCACCCACTCTGTGAACCCAGGCCTGAAGCCTCCAAGGGGACTCTGCACACGTGGCCCCTTTCCACATGCTGTTCACAGCTGTGTCCTGGGGTGGGATCAGAGTCCAGGGTGCAGGAGGTGCTCTATAAATACTCATTTGGTCCCCAAGTTTAGGGGCTTGCAGATGAAACAGGGAGAAGTAAAGTGGGGCCCACAACAAACACGCATTAAGCCCCTGTGCTATGCTGAGTGCTGGGTCCGGTACCTCCCACGGGGACCCTGGGAAGCCACGCACTGGGCAGATGGGACACACCCTCAGAGGCGTGACTGGCCCAGGGCCACGCGGTGCGGATGAGCCGCTCCACTCCCACCGCCCATCCCGCAGTGCCCCAGCCCCTACCTGTTGGCCAGCTGGATCCCGCTCAGTGTAGCGGAGCCATCGCGGCTCACGAACAGCCGAAGGTTGCTGTCTGTGGGGACACAGAGGACAAAGGTGGTGGGTGGGGGACAGCCCTGCAGCAGGCGGCATGGCTCCAGGGGGTGCAGGGCAGGGCGACGGCTCACCCTCAGTGTTGCTGCCATCCGTGAAGTCCTGGCTCTGCACGATCTTCTCCACGACGTCGTCCGCGTCGATCCGCGTGTCATCTACCCAGGTCGGGTGGCTCTCTACAGAGTCCTTCTTCCGTCTGCATGGGGCAGGGTCGGTCACCATGGTCAGGGTGGCAACAAGACAGTAACAACCCAGCCCTACAGCACTCGGAATATTCTGTGCACGGGTGCAGGTGCTATTTACCCGGTGAACAGAGGAGGGCACAGGGACCCGGCAGGCTAAGGAAGCCGCTAAGGGCCACATAGCCATGCACGGGGACCTAAGGCTCAGGTCACATCCTTACAGACACAAAACTGGGACATCAGGCTTGGGGCTGTGGCCTGTACGATGGCCCTAACCCACATGGGTACCTACTGTCACTGTCCCTTCGAGATGTGGGGAGGACGGTGGAGGGACCCACTGGGAGACAGGGACTCACCGGAAAGAGCGGTCCGACAGATGCAGAGGCCGGGGTGGTCTCGGTGGCTTCTCAGGGGGCCGGTGCTCACGCTCGCCACCCTCAGGGCCTTCCACTGCTGGGCCCAGGCCACCAGAAGCGCTGCTGCTGGTGGACGTGTTGCGGCGGTGCGTGAGGTCGGACAGGCTGGAGGAACACGAGTGCTCCGTGCTGTAGCCTGGGGGGTGGGCAGTGGCAGGCAGCGTCAGACCAGGCCGTCTTGGGCTGTGGGGGGCTGTGGGCGCAGGGCCAGGTCACTCACCAGAGACCTTGGACTGCTGGCTGGCATAGCTGGAGCTGCGGGAGTGGCCAGAGTGTGGCACTTCCTCGGGGCTGGACAGGTTCTGGTCAGGCTCCTCCAGCAGCCCTGGGGAGGGGGACACAGGTTACCAGGGGGGCCCACCCTCACCCGCACGCCTTCCTCCTGGCAGCTTCCTGCAGGTTGCTCTGCATCTCCATTTGATAGATTAGAAAACCGAGCAGCAGCCAGCAGTTCCCAGCCACAGATCACCCTGAGGCCAGGTCACTCATTCGGGACACCAATGGGGACCTCCTCATACAGCACCTGTCGCAGGCCAGAGAAGAGGAAGAGTGCTACACGGAACATGAGCTACGTTCACTCATAACGACAGTGAGGGTTAGAGGTAGGGACACTGGGGCTGGGCCCATCTAGGGATGGGCAAGACCTGCCAGGCGTGGTGGCGAACACCTATAATCTCAGCACTCGGGAGGCTGAAGCTGTTGAGTTTGAGGTCAGCCCATACTACAAAGCAAGATTGTGCCACAAAAAACAAAACAAAAACAAAAATAAAAACAAACACCAAACATTAGATCCTCAGAATGTGGGAGGCAGAGGGCGAGCCCCACTTAAGGCGGCAGGGACAGGGCCTTTGGGATAGAAGAACACAGGCAAAAGCCCTGAGGATGGACTGAGCCGACTCTGTGGAGCTGGCATGAACAGAGTGAAGGAGAATGGGGTGTAGGCGGGGAGCAGGCCCACCCCTGGGGCCGAGCTGGCAGCCTCCAGGTACTCTGAATAGGAAACACCGGGTGTGCAGGTGGGACCCAGGCTCCCCTCGGCCAGGAGGGAAGGACTCAGCAAGCTCATCTCCAGCAAGGAGCACTGGACACTTCGAGGCTCCAACAGGTCCCCTGCAGATGGTGGGGCGAATGGGCACTCAGATCCCATCCTACCCGGGACAGGTGCTGCAGGGGCAGCCTCTGCGCCGGGATGGCCTCGTCCCTAGACCTCCCTTCCCTGAGCTGGACCGCAGCAGTGCTGGGCTTCTGCCCCTGCCTGCAGCCTCCAGTGCAGCAGGCAAAACCCCGAGCTTCCGGCCTGCCAAGCGAGGAGCAGAGTGGGGCCTTGCAGGTCAAAGGTCCTTCACAGCTCTCAGGCTCGGGGGCCAGAATGCCCAGCAAGCATCTGCTGAGCTGCCCCAGGCCTGTGCCCTAATTACTTGTTTTTCCTTTAATAACAGGGTCTTGCTATGTAGTTCAGGCTGGCCTTGAACTCACTATGTAGCCCACACTGGTGTAGAACTCATGGCAATGCTACTGCCTCAGCCTCCCAAGTGTTAGGGTTACAAGTGTGCACCACGAGGCCTGGATCTAGTTACAGATCAGGACGCAGGTGCGCTCCACTCTCGGGTCAGCTTGGGGCCTTCTGCCTCCCAGCTGAGCCCGCCTGCGGGTGAGCGGGGCTGAGGCTCACACCTCTGGAGCCCCCGCTGCAACCCTGCAAGTGACAGATGCCAACTGAGGGCCAGCCAATACTTGGGGGCAGGCCAGGGCCTCATCTGTGGGCAGCAGCATCCCTCCTAATGCCACACTGCTGCCTCTGGGGATTTGGGCTCCTTCTGGGTTTCCATAACATTAGCACTAGCAAGAATGTGCTAAGAGCCAGGCCACACCTGCCAGTAATCCCAGCCCTCAGAGAGGAGGATCTCTGAGTTCGAGGCCAGCGTGAACTACATAGCTTAGAGACCAGCTTAGAGACCGTAAGTGATAAGAGGTAAATGCCAGCCAGCCAGCCAGGCACTTAGTCCCGGTGGGCTGTAAACTTAGCTCAAGTAGCACCTGAAGTAAACCAGGGAGTAGTTACAACCAGCAATCCCATTTTCCAGAGGACACTGAGACTGCAGAGGTGCAATGGCCAGTGGAGGTCACTGCAATTGGGGCGGCAAGACCCCAGGCTACAGCTCGGAGCAGGCCTCCCTGGTTTCT
Source organism: Dolichotis patagonum (assembly GCA_004027295.1). Taxonomy (NCBI): domain Eukaryota; kingdom Metazoa; phylum Chordata; class Mammalia; order Rodentia; family Caviidae; genus Dolichotis; species Dolichotis patagonum. Next base: position 15,419 of record PVJX010021527.1, on the reverse strand, counting down.
CTCCAAGAAGGAACCTGTGGTCCTGCTACCATGTCTGCAGGGGAAAGGCCTGTGGGTCATCTACAGCTATACTAACACCGGCTTCCTGTCAGACTAGAGTCACAAGGGCAACTGACTGCTGTGACCCTGGGGCAATGGAGGCGAGGACAGAGCATTCAATGCCAGCCACCAGCTCCCCTCCTAAGCACCTGCCCAGGACACTGCTGCGGTGACAGTATGGGCCCTGGCAGGGAGGGGCAGGCAGGTGGGCAATGGTACCTGAGCCCAGGATGGTGGGTCGGGCCTTGGGGGGCCGGGACCCTGTGAGGGAGTTGGTGCTGCCACCGCCACCACTGCTGGTCCCACCACCTTTACAGGTCAGCTGCAGAGAAGTATCCTGGCCGGGGATGGAGATGGACTTGGCAGTGGACGGTGGCCTGTGGGGGGAAAAGGTGTGACTGGGGTGTCCCATCTTAGACAGGGAGCCCCTTAGCTTGGAGGAAGGAAGAGGCTTTGTCCCCCTACCATGGGGCCAAGGACCAAACTCCCAACCCCCAGGTGTCCTGGCGGCACTCACGTCTTGAAGCAGGGGTCTCCGGAGAGCAGGAACATCCCAATGGTGATCTGGGGAAGAGGGGGGACTCAGCACCTCCTGCTCTGGGCTCAGAGGGGCCAGGACCTCAGCCCCCTCCCCCATCCCTTCCTGGCTGCGGGCGGGGCAGTTCCCTGTGCAGAGGGGAAAGCGCTCCAGGCCTGCCTGGGGCAGTGCTGAGGAGCTGTGGCAGGACCCGGCCTGGCCAGGGAGTGCGCACCATCAGTATCTGCTACTCCACATCCTGACCGAGCACCTCTGCGGTGCAGCCCAGCTGGCCAGGGACACAATGCCAACCCCGGCGGGAAGGGGAGCTCAGAGCCCTGCATGGGGTGGGGATACACAGGGAGCTCTGCAGGGAAGCTCTGAGGACTAAAGTCAATCATGGAGCCAACCAGGAATTCAGCGGCTACTTGGGCAGACTGTGACAACAGATCCCCAAATCTGGGATGAGCTGGAGTGACAGGTAGGAAAGGGGTGCTCTGGTCTGAGGAGCCCTGACCCAAGTGGGGACCACTAGGCTGAGGGTTTCATGGATTATTTCACTTATGACAGCAGCCTCCAGAGCAGGTGACTCCCCAGGTTACAGGTGAGGGAACCATGACTCAAGAAGGGGAAGTGACCGTCTACTGATCCATGTGGGCAGGATGTGGGACGGGGCCTGAACGCAGGGCCCTCTGACCCCCAGGCCCCTTTCTCTGCACTGGCTGAGGGTGTGTGGGGTCCACCATGGGGGAGGCTGAAAAGTCTGGCAGCTGCCTGGACCCTGGACCTTTCTTGGGGCCTCTGGAACCTGAGCCTACCACCTTGTACCCAGCTCTACATGAGTCAGCTGGCTACCCCTGGGTCAGCGCTTGGCGGTGACATTAGCACACGCGCATTTGGTGTGTGCTAATGGTGCGCATCTGGTGTGACGATGCCGTGCTGGGGGACCATGCCCAGGCATCTCTGTTCCTAAGAATCCAAAGAGAAGCTGTGCCAGCCATCAGCATCCTATATGCAGCCAGTGGAGGAGGGGAGGTGTTTGGGCCCTCAGACCACAGCGATCGTGAATCCGGGACATCAGTTCTTCCAGCAATACCCACCGGGAACCAGGTGGTCCGCAGACACTCAGGGAAATGTATCACAGCTAGGCTGTGGAGCCCAATGGCAGCGGGGTTGAGTGCCAGCCTGCCCACCTCCGGGGCAAATAACTGAACTTTTACGCACCCCCCCATGCGACCTGGGCACACCTGGGGCAGCTGTCATGGTTATAAGACAGGCGACACAAGCACTCAGCACAGGCTTCTCTCGCTGGGGGGCTCGGCAAACCCCTGCGGACTGCTGGAGCCCGCCCTCCCCAACACGTGGGGCCCGCATCTTCCCAGCACCTGCCGCTGCCCGGCCAGGGTGGAAGCTGTATTTTTAGCACCGCGCTGGGGGATTTTGATGAGAATTCCAAGGTGGAGGTGGGGTGGGGAGGCAGCGAGGTGCCCGGTACCTTGAGGATGGAGTTGTCCTGGCGAGTGTTCTTCGTGTCATACCCCTCGAGCAGGCAGCAGCGCACTGTGGAGCCCGAACCCGCAAACTCTGCCAGGTTCAGGTCGGCAAAGCCCAGCTGTGAGGAGAAGAGGCTTGTTGGGAGCTGCAGGAGTGTGGGTGCAAGGCCAGGAGATGCCACAAGGGTTAACTGGGCTGGGGTAGTGAAGGGAGGGCGGGCAGAGCCCCTGGGCCCGCCCGATGGCCCTGACTGGCTGTTGCATAACTGGTCCCAAGGATAGGACTCTGGGTCGAGGCACCAAAGTGGCAAAGCTGGAGCTTGCAACCCTGAGGGGCACAAAGCGTCCTTTGTGCTGCGTCCCAGTGTGCACCGGGCCAGTGCTCCCGAGATGAAAGGGCATTGTTGTCTGTGACACAGATGCATTGTTCCCTGGGAAACAAGGCTGTGTTGTGGGGAGCTGCCAGGACAGCGGGGAGGGGAGGAGGGAAGACCCGTGGGAACCTAGTGGCAGGGTGGGCTGATGGGACGTGGGGGGCCCAGAAAGGAGGGACCCTGCAGAGTAAGTGGGATCCCCTGTTGGCCCTGGAGTGAGAGACTGGTGGGCAGACCAGGGTTGGACCGGGGCTTGGGGACTTGGGCTGCCCCTTCGCTGTCCGGGCAGGGAATGGGCTGGAAGGAGGCCAGGCCTGCCTGACTGGAGAGGAAAGTAAGGGTGAGGCGAGGGATATGGGCTTGGGGACACCACGGACAATCATGGATATTTACTGAGCACCAGCTGCGTAGAAGTCTGTACTGTAGGGTTAAGGGGCACAGGTTCTGGATTTTGGGAGCTGGGTATGGGTCCCAGCTGGCACTGACTCCCAGAGGGGCCCCATTCGCAGACCAGGGATGAGATGAGTGAGGGCCGGGAAAGTCTTGCCAGCACTTCCTCTGCATTTTACAGATGAGGGGACAGAGTTCGGGAGGAAAGGGACCGGACCAAGCACACACAGTTTGACCTGCAGACGGTGCAAACCGGCCCTGATCAGAACCAGGACCTGACACCTCCCTGGGGCTCAGTCTCCTCCCATGCGACAGGGTGGAGAGCCTGTGGCAGAGGCGCCGTCACAGAGGACACAGGCGCACGACTAGCACAGGGCTCGCAGCATCTCCGATTCACAGCTGCCCACGGAGAAGACTTGTTTCCTTAAAAGGTCTAGGGCTGGGGGTGCGGCTCAGCAGCAGAGCACTTGCCTAGTATGTGAGGGGTCCTGGGTGTAAGCCCTAGCGCCACCCAAAAAGGTCTGCAAGGATCCTAACCAGCAGCAACAGTGCAGTCCTGGAGAAGGGAAGACAGGGACAGGGACAGCCCGATCATTATCGACTGTCACAGTGCACTGCACCGAGGAAACGCCGCTGTCAGACCAAGAGCTGACTGCAGATAAAGACATTCCACAAACGGCCCATCTGAGGAGGGTTGTGTGTTCCCATCTGAGGCAGAGAGGGGTTGGATGTCCCGTGCCACCCAGGCCCCTGTCGCCCTTCACGCAGCGCCTTACCTTAGAATAAGCCTTTCCACCTTTCAGCTCCTGCACAGGGAGGGAAACACAAGCAACAGGGTCACTACGAAGCTCCGCACGCTTGTGGGTCTTCCCAGGTCCCTCTAACTCTGAGCGCCAGCAGGGGAATGCGACAAAGAGCAGAGTGACTCCCCACATTTTCCCCGGGAGGGTCCTAAAGCTCCCCAGACCACCAGCCACCAGCCCCGCACCCACCCTCCCCGCTGCTCAGGGCACCCTGGCCTGGGTTGAGGAGCCTGGCCTCACCTTACGCACAGATACGCGGAAAACGCAGGGGTCCAGCAGGCCCGTGGCTGGGTTGGCACTCATCTTACACACGAAGGTGAACCTCTTCTGCCAGCGCACACAGTTCTCCTGCACCTCCTCCCTGCAGAGGGCCGGGCGTGGGGGTGAGTGGGGGCAAATGGGAAGCAGACACACTGCCAGTCCCTGGTGGCCCTGCTGCCCTGGGAGGGAGGCGGCTCTCATTTCCCACTTTGCATCACAAAGGGACCGTGTTTTGACAAGGTGCTAGTGTAACTGTTGTGAAAACATAGAAACCACGTGCTAGGCCAGCTCTCCAGAGCCCCTTCACCACCACTCATAGCGGCAGTGACCACAATGACCCTAACAGCTGCTGCTGCACGATGCTTTCCATGTGCCAGGAAGTGTTCAAAGAGCTGAAAAGCCAGGGCACAGGACCCCACGGGGAGGACCAGAGAGACGTGGTCACACCCATGTCAAAGCCCTCCAGCCACTGTCCAGGCAGCTGTTTTTGTCACCCATTCCCGAGACAGCAGGAGCTCTGGGGGCTGTGCCGCCCTCCGAGGCCAACGCCTGGCAGGGGCTGAACCAGCTCTAGCCCCTGAGCACACAACCACAAACCCAGCCCTCCTAACCTGGTGGCACCTTGTGCCAGGATGGCCTGGGAGCCCCTCCTGGCTGCTGTGGGGGCTTGGCAGGACCTGGGGCAGAGGTGGCGCATGGTAAGAGCTCCGCACTCTGTAGTAGCACCCTGTGTTCCCAGCCCTGGCACAGCTGGTGCTCAGGAAGGGCAAGGCGGTGAGAGACAGTACATCAGCTCATCCCGCCTGACCGGAAGGCCAAGCGGACAGCTGAGGAAGCGACCCCTCTGCTCCCTAGGTTACCCACAGGACACGGGACAGCTGCCAGACCCGGTTTTGAGTCAGGCAGCTCCTGAACAGAGAGCCCAGGAGAGCTTGTTGGGGGAACCCATGGGAGCATGGCGCCAGCAGTACCTTCCTCTGTCCCTGAGATCCCCACCACAAAGGTTAAACAGTTACCACGCATGACTCAGCTCTTCCACCCCTAGGTTTACACCCAACGGAAAGGAAACCTTTCTGTCCACACAAAAACTGGAGTGTAAATGCACAGCAGCGTTATCTACAACTGCCAGAGTGAAAGCCAAGCTGGACACTGGTGCCTGTAATTCCAGCACCAAAGGTTGAGGCAGGAGGTCACAAGTTCAAGTTCTACCAGGACAATGCTGTGAGACTGTCTCACAACTGGAAAAACAAAACAAAACAAAACAAAACAAACCAGCGTTGGGGATGTAGCTTAGTGGTGGATCTCTTCTGAGTTCAATCTCCAGTATTTAAAACTTACACACACACACCACCTACCAGCAAAAGCAACCCAAATGTCAACCAACTGGAAAATGCACAATACCACGTGGCCTCTTCCTATGATGGAATAAAAAGGAAATGCACACTGTACTATTATGTGAGTTAACTCTAAGAACATTAACGCTAAGGGAAGCAGAGCAGACACAAGGGACTACATGGCACCTGGTTTCATTTACAGGGAAATCTACAGAGGCAAAGTGCAGTGGTGGCTGCCCCGGGAAGGGGACCGGTGGGTACGGGTTTCTTGGTGGGATAAGGGAAATGTTCTGCGAATGACTTCCCTTATGGCTGCAGGCTGGGGTGTAATTCAGCGCAGAGCACTTACCTAGCACATGTGAGGCCCTGGATCTATCCTAGCATCATCAAAACAACAGATTAAAAATTGAAAACGATCTCTGTATTACGTATTTTAAATTTGTGAATCATGTGGTCTATGAATTACACCTCAATAAATGTCTCCCCCTAATAACGTCATGGTGGGGCAGATAAACAGAAACAGAGAACACAGGGCAGGGCAGGTGGGGGCTGCTGTTTCAGGGATGGCTCTTGATGGCAGTGACACCTGAGTGAGGCTTGGAGTGAAGCGAGGATGAAGTGAACACCAAATGCCGAGACGCTCATGTGGTGACAATACAGCAAATGGCCCAAGAGTGTGGGGCCCAGGGGCTGAAAAGGCCAGCGGACGGGTCCAAGGTCGGAGTGGGGCAGGGGCTGGGTTCTGCTCCCATCAGGTCTTATTTGGGCTGTTTTGAGACAGGGGCTCGCTCTGCAGTGCAGGCAGGCCCTAAACTCACTATGTAGTTCAGGCTGGCCTCCCATGTGCTTCGATCCTGTCTCAGCCTCCTGCGTGCCGAGAGTACAGGCATGCACTACCACGCCCAACCTCAAGTCTCATTCTGAGAACAGTGGTCTGGTCCCCGTGGGCTGCAGCTTAGGCAGCGGCAGAGAGCGAACATGCAGCAGGCAGGTGCAAAGCCAGAGAAGAGACCTCTCAGCAGGCGGAGGCTGGGGAGCAGCGCGCTCCACCTCTCCCTAACCGGCCTGGGGTCTAGCAGCTGCTGGGAACAGGAAAGTGGGGGCTGTGAGGGTCAGGGCATGCCCAGACACCCCTGAGGAATGAGTGTCAGTGCCTGGGAACACAAGCTGTTAGTGACCCAATCACAGGCTCTCCCATTCCCTCTGAGAGCCTGCCGATGGCTGTGGGGACGCCCGCCAGGAAGCCCAGACCCATCTGTTGTTCCTGTGGTCCCGCCAGGCCAGCACAGAGCCACGCGGCTCTCCCACTCAGGTGACAGGCGTGTTCCTCCTCCTGAAGGAGCAGGATCACGGGATCGGCTCAGGGCCTCCCTCCTGTTTACACAGCACTCTACACAATCTCCTATCAGATGTCACCACTCCCACAGGAAAAGGCTGCGAGGGTAAAATCAACACCACACAGTGCCACACCGTTCCTGGACCCACAACACTGGCAGGTGGCCGTTTTCCTGGCTCTCTTTTTGGATGAGGAAAGTGAGGTTTCGAAATGCTGCGCAGCTCACCCAAGTGTCAGAGCTGTGGGCAGCAGAGCTGTCCCGGCCCCAAGCCCTTCTGTGTCCACCATCCGAGTACAGACTGGCAGCCATGGTCACCTCCAGGACTGCAGGGCTCCCTCACTGCACTGGACCCAGGGCCTGTCAGTGGTCACTCTCAGATGGCTAGACAGGGCCCAAGCACAAGGTGGGGCAATGAGGTAGGGTAAGGGGTGCTCATAAATAAAAGCAGGAGAGGGAGGCCAAGGCAGGACAATTGCCCCGAGTTTGAGGCCCGCCTAAAATTCAAAGCGAGACTCTCAAAAACCAAATATAACAACAATAAAGATTAAGGGTGGCAAGTGCCAAGCAGAGAGCTGTGAGCCCTACAGCGGGTAAGAGGCCAAGTTAAGTTTGAGGAAATCTCAGCCTTGATTCATTCAAACTCTTTTATTGAGAACCCACTCCACGTCAGGCACAGTTCAAGGTCCTACACACTAAGAAGTAAACCAGGGAAGGAGGGCTGGGGATACAGCTCAGGGGCACAGCACCTGCCTGGCAAGCATGAGGTCCTGAGTTCAATTCCCAGTTCCCCCTGGGAAACTGGAAAAAAAGGAAAAAAAAAGTCCTGTCCTGGAGAGGCTGAAGGGCTGGCTGGCAGTTGGTAGGAGACAGAACTAAGCAAGGTGAGCCTAGAGGAGATATGTGCTATGAGAAAAATGAACTGAGGGAGGAGGCAGGCCCTGCGCTGGCAAGGGGGGCATGCAGGACAGACGACCGAGGAAGGTCTTAATGACATTGGAGCAAAGAGCTGAAGGGGTGACAAAGAGTCACATAAGATACCTGGAAAAGTGCAATCTAGGTATAAGGAGCAGCAAGTGCAAAGGCCCTGCAGTCAGAATGCACCTGACCTGTGTGCAGAGCAGCAAAGAGGCCAGTATGGCTGGAGCAGGGACAGTGAGGAGTGGAGTGGTAGGAAAGGAGACCACAGAGCCGTAACCTCAAACTTACAAGGGAGCCAGGTGGAACTGCAAGCATCTGCACGTGTGTGAGGGACCACAATACAGCTGTAACAGCTGGGCAAAAACAGGAACAAGTCAAATGTGCTACAGAGAAATGACTGTCCAATGGCACGGAGCAGGCAACTGCTAAAAGGAAGGGGAGGGAGGCAGGGAGATCTGTACCCCCAGGCAGGAAACAACGGCTCCCTCTTACCTGTGGGACAAGCAAAATGCGGAAGGGGCTTGCTTTTTTTCCCCCTTCCAGTAGTGGGAATCGAACTCAGGACCCTGCATTTGTTAAGTACGCACCCTGCTGCTGAGCTACATCCCTGGCCCAGAAGGGGCTTTATTCACTCTTTTTTGCGGGTGGAGGATTGAACTCACAACCTCACGCTTGCCAGGCAGGCACTTATGCCACTGAGCTAAATCCCCACCGCTTCACTTTCAAAAATTAGTTTTTTTTTTTTGAGACAGAGTCCCACTACATAGCCCAAGATGGCCTCAAACTCATGGCAATCCTCCTGCCTCAGCCTCTCCAATGCTGGGATTACAGGTACACGCCACCACACCTGGCCTTATTTACTTTCCTAAACTGACAAATGCAGCTGTCCATGTGCAGAGGAAAGTGGAGATGCCCATGTGACACTGCGCAGACCGGGCCTGCAGGGGCCAAGGGCCCACAATGTAGCAGCAACATCAATCTCTCCAGTGATCACTGGCAATAGCAGACAGCTTTTCTTTCCTGAGAGAGAGTTAGGGAAAACTAAAATGAAGAAAAGTTATCAATTAAACGTTTATTAGGAAAATAGGACCACAACCAACCAGCAGAATGACAAAATCCAAGCATGTGTGAAGTACTGGCTTTAATTCTTAGCACCGAAGAGGAAAAGTCAAATAACAAAGCCAAGGCCATTGTTTTAACCTAGGGATGTCCTGGTTCCCTGGACAAGTGGCTCATTCACACTGGGGGGGCGGGGGGGCACTGGCCAGAGAGAAGGGGACAGGGGACAACTCCACAGGTCTGACCATGGTGCAGGTGCGGGGTGCCAGGGCCACTTTCTTAGCTCTTGTCCAAGAGTTATTCCCACAATCAAAATTGAAATTGAAAAAGAAAAATTTGAGGATGACAATGCATGACGTATATACCATTGTTGATTGATGTGTTTTGAAATTCTTCCCTCTTTGAAATAAAATGGCTTTGAGAAAAAGAAAAGGGGATGAGGCTGGTAGAACTGTTTATGAGCAGGAGGAGGCTGTGCCACAGCGTCTGACCTGGGCCTGGTCCACACCTACCCCGAAGCATGGCATGTGGGGGGCGCCCTGTGGGGTACCCATGACCTGCTGGCAGGGCAGGGTGTCTGCCTGGATGGCATGGCTGGGTGGCCCTCCCAGCCCAGTTTCAGGGTGTGCTTTCAGCTCCCTGCTGCCTGCCAGGGACAGGTAATTACAGAGACCGGTTTCGTTTTTAGCTTTAAGATGTACAATTAGACGTGCAAATCCCAGCAAGGCAGGGCAAGCCCTCCACCCACCGCAGCCGCTGTGGTCATCACAGAGGCCCGATTCAGCTATTTCTGAGCTGCCCTAAAATAGAGCAGAGCACCCCACCAGACTGGTGTCCTCAGAACTCCCCCGAGCTCTCCTGGGCCTAGGGAGACCAGCCCAGCCACCCTACCTGACCTGCCAGCCCCATCCCAGGCACCCGGGCCAGGCAGTGTGGGGCCAGGACCTGAATGCTGAGCTGGGCTCCACAATGCACCTGTAGATGTATGGTGTCAGCTTGGGGGGTGGGGCACAGCGTGAGTTCACCTGCTGGAGGAGTCCCCAGGGTACTGGGGGAGGCAGGCCTTACACAGGACATGATGGCCAGCTGCTGCACTCTCAGGGGAGAAGGGCTACAAGGGTCCTGAAGCGGAACAAGGACGGTGAGTCTCAGGCAGTGGTGTCAGAGCCAGACCCCAAATCTGAAGCTGGGGCAAAGATTCATTGGGGAGACCCAGAAGAAGGGTGTGGCCCCTCTCAGGGCAGCAGGAAGAGGGCTGGGGGCGGGGTGAGGCTGCCAAGCAACAGGGAAAGTGAGCCTCAGCTGGCCTGAAAAGGGGGCTCTACTGCCTGCTGCACAGGCCACAGGAGTGACCCCATGGTGCCGAGGGTGGGGGGTGATCCTATGGTTTCTTTTCTCTACTGCTCAGCCCAAGGGGATGCAACACCTTCTACCAACAGGGCCCCATGCAGACAGGGACATCTCTGCCACCACCGTCTCTCTCCTAGGCCAGGCTGGAGCTGGCAGAGGGCTGTGTTCTGTGTTCTCGCTTTGGAACTCGATCCTCTTGGGTGTACTTTTAATCAGTACCAAAATGATTCTAGGGCTTGAACTTGCTCAGCCAGACATCTGCTCTGCCCACAGCCTGGCCACAGGCCTGTGAGGTGTGCAGCACTCGTCTTGGTTTTCCAGACAAGGAAACTGAGGTATGCTGAGGGTGGGCCAGACCCAAAGTGTTGCACGCCACCCTGGATGCTGCTTGAGGCACCTGCCATCACAGCTGCCCCTTCAGCCTGTTCTTCAGCCAGCTGCCCTCAAAAGCAGGAAACTAAGTGGCGATCCCTCTCCCAGCAAGGAAGGCTCCTGAAGAGACTGGCCAGGCTGAAGAGACCAGCCTCAGCTTCTCAGACAGTGACATTTGGGGCTCACAGAAAGAGATGCCCAGAGTCTGCGCCCCACCGTTCCTGGAGGTCAGCTCCCTGCCACGTCCCTAGCACCGACCAGGCCTCACAGTGTCACTGCCTGGCAAGCAATAAGACCCCAGAGCTATGGCAGCCCTGGGTTCCTGCCAAGTGACCAATGGGCCCATGGGGCATCTTCTCCCCAGAGTTGACGCTAAGGTACACATGGGTGGCAGTCATCCTAGAAGCAGAGAGCCAGGCAAAGGGAACCTGGGGATCGTTGGGGTGACCCAGCTCATGTAAGGGCTCCAAGGGGACCTCATGGCCACTGTCAGCACCTCATACTCCCAGCTGAGGGCACCTACTGGTGCCTCCACTTAGCACCACTGTGTGCTCAGCACAGGGTCTGGTCCTGGAAGGAACAGGTGCTGAACTCACAAAGTCGGGGTACAAGGAGACCCGGCAGAACAGGGGTTCCCGGACTTGAGTGAGCACTGACACAACTACCAGCTTGTCGCGTGTGAAGATGCTCAGGAGGCCCTGCCAGAAGCACAGACTGTCAGAGCTCCTCCACTTACGCTGCCCACGCACTGTGGGATGTTTAGCAGCACCCTGTCAAGGACAAGCCCAGGAGTGACAACCAAAAAACGCATCTAGACTTTGCAAGATCACCCTAGGTGACTAAGTACTGCAGACCCTGAAAGTACTGTAAAACCCAGGTGACTCTGGAACAGGGAGCAGGGTGCCCGACACAGCTCTATCTCCCTGGGGTACTCGGGACTTCTCAGCCCAGCCGGGCTCTAGGTTCTTGAGAGGGCTGGTCTCTGAGCAGCCCCTGGAAGAGGAGGTCTCCAGAGCAAGCTCGATCACACAAGTCCCTGCCTGCTGCCCAGTCTGTCCCTCTGGGTCATGCCCGTGCCTAGCCGGGTCCCAGGGGCCGATTCCTGGAGGAGCAAGAGGCTGCAGTGATGCAATCTCGGTTCCTGGCTGATGAAGGCCAGCCCAGGCTGGGAGAGCAAGAGTCTAATAAGGAAACAATTTAAATCCACAACATCTGCCAGTGTTTCCCTGCAGAGACGTGAGCGTAGCTGCCCGGGGAGGGGCCCACCCCAGGATCAACCAAGGCATCCAGCCAGGGGCTGCAGGGTGGAAGAGCCAACGTGGCAGCCCAGCAGCACAGGACACTGCCAGGAGTTCAGGGCCACATGCAGGGAAGCGGCTCTCCAGTGCTGGCACGCCAGCAGCCCCTCCTCCCGCTGTGAGCCGAGAGAAATTCCTAGAAGCCAAAGCACTTGCTGGTGCCTGACAACCGAGCACTGGAGGAGCCCCCCGGAGCCCCCAGCTGCTGCACCTGCTCTCCTGCCAGGAGCCCTGAGGATGGCTCAGGAGCACAGGTGGGCTGGGAGCACGGCTGACACGAGCAGGGGACCCAAGCGAGCAGAAGAGACGGCCAGCATGGGATTCAGAACCTTAGCACAAAGGGAAGGAGGCTGGCAGGGAAGCGGCGGGGTTAGGAATAAGGGTCCTGACACACCTGGTGAAACTGACTTTCAAAAAACCCAGCTTAGACAGGTGCTAGTGGCTACCTTGTGCTGCCCTGTCCCGAGCCAGCTTAGAATCCAGGACACCTGGATTCTAACTGACCCAGGGATCACTCCTGCTGGTCTTACAGCCCACTGGCACAACAGGTGTAACAATCCAAAGTAAAGCACACGTTGGTGGTATAGTGGTGAGCATAGCTGCCTTTCAAGAATCCAAAGTAAACTGCTGGTCTGACCAAGTGCTGGTGCAACCTCTCATCCCTGGGCAAGGGTGCCCGTACCTCCTGGTGTGGCCCAGCCTGGCTGTTTCCTGGGTGCCCTCCCGTGTGTGCTAGGGTGCTTCCTGGACATCAACTTTCTGCTTCTACTTCTCAGATCAGGACACTGACACCCAAGGAGTCCAAGTCATTGTATACCACATACGGCAGGGCTGAGAGGTGGTCTGCACCCTGGGCCCCATTCTGCAGGATCCCTGGGAAGTCTGCAAGGCAGGGGAGCCACTCCCAGGCCCCATGGCAGCACGAGTATCCACCAGGCCTGGCCCAGGGCCCTGTGCTTTGTGGGCTGACCCTTCACTGTGAATATATGTGCTAAGGAAAGATGGGTTTGGGGACCAGGTCAGGCACATGTGGCTTGAGCCAATTCCATCAAAAGCTGCAGATGCTGGGGAAGAGGTGGGCCAATCCAGGTTAAAGAAAGTGGCAAACGCCTCCCATCAGGGAGGCCCTGGACAACTGCCTGAGATCGGCCTCCGCCTTCCTGGGTCCCTCCTTCAGGTCAGCAAGTGTCAGGCACTGGTCCAAAAACTGTCCCTGGCTGACATTCTGGAACCCACATCCCAGGCAGGGAGGTCACCTGACCAAGGTCTCTTGGCTGGGGGTACTCTATGATCTGAACTCGACTGTCTGACCCAGAGAGCCAAGCTGGACCCCCTTGCCAAGTCTGGGGTAAGCCAGAGGCTCCAAAAATTCAAAGTGAGGAGACAGTGGGTGTCAGGCTAAGTTTCAGTAGCAACTTCCCCTCCCAGACAGGAACCATGATGGTAGCAAAATGGAGCTGCAGGGCCAGTTGTGCTCAGGGACTTCCCTTCTTGCACCTGTCAGACTCAGCGGGCCGTTCAGAGGCGTGGGGACGCAGAGAGACTGGGGGCCAAGGGAACTCCGTCACACCCCGCCTCTGTCTCATCCAGCTGCTTCAGGGCCTGGCACAACCAGGGGAGGCAGCCGTGCCGAGCAGGGGAAAGGCCTGCAGCTTCAGAAGCAAGCACGGAGAGGCACTTCCAGCTCCTCTCAGCAGCATATGGTCCAGGAAGCAGGCCCAGTCCCTGACCCCGTCCCTTCCCCTTCCTGCCCAAGGACCATGCACTGTCATTTCCCCAGAGCCTGAAGCGGGCTGGGACATCAGAGAGGTGGGCTGGCAGGTGGCCCAGGCACGTGTGGCCACTCCTGGTTGACTCACATCTAGGTGGTGTTTGATTCACCAGAGGAAGCACAGGAGGGCTGGGGAGGGAGCCCCGTTCCCAGGGCCCAGTTCCTCCAATGACTGAGGTTACGGGGATGCCTTTCATCCAAGCTCATTCCGGAGGCTTCTTCTTCCCGGTCTTGCTTTCCGGGACAATGAAAACAGCGCAGCTCCTGAAGGCAGGGCCTTTGCTGTGCTCCTTGCTGCTTCCCCTTCCTGAGGATGGTGCCTGGCACTCGGTGGGTGCTCAGAGAGATCTTATGATCAAATGAGAGCCCCTCACACCCCTGCTTCCACAGGGCTCCCCCTAAGTCTTCCTATGCTACCTCCAGGTAGGGACTTCCTAGCCTGGCTGAACCTTGTTCTCCACAGAGCCCAGAGGTCAGGGTCAGGGATCACTACCATCACTGGATCTGCCACCTAGCTGTGCCCACTGGTCCACGAAGTACTTCCCTTGACTTCCTGGCCTTCCAAGGTGACCCCAAGGTAATCAGAGATTGCTCAGCCAGCGTTACTTTTCCTCCAGTCCAGCACTGACTTAGACCTGTTTTTCCAGCTCTCAGAGATTCCAACCACAGGACAAAGGACTCAGGGTCATACAGGATACGAGGCCCTGACTCACTGATCTCCACCTCTTCCCTGGACACCTGATTTTCTGCAGACTCATGAACAACGCAGGGCCAGCCTCCAACTCCATGTGTACTTACTGAGCCCTAGCTATGGGGCTGGCTGAGCGGGACGCTGGGATGCATCCCATTGGGCTTGCCTGGTCCTCCTACCTCTGGGATAAGGAGGGCTGGTCTCACCCTCGCTCTAACACAAAATCATTTTTAGCTGACACAGACCTCTCCAGAACTGCTGCGGCCCACAGCAGCCTTCTTCGGCACTCAGGGAGAGCACACCCCAGGCCAATCCCCAGCGGGGCTTGGGACCAGTGCAGAGGAATGGCAACTCCCCTGCCTATTCTGCTCCTTCTAGGACAGGGATGTGGCTGAGGGTCTCTTCCTATGCATGAGAGAATCACAATGTTCCAACAGGTGAACTATGAGAAGACAGAAGAGGAACAACTTCAGGATGGCAGGAGAACAGGGACCTTTCCTTTCTGTCCCTACTCCTGGTCCCCTCCAATCATTGCCCTCGATTGATACCAACTACTCCAGCCTTTACTGAGCATGTACTCTGTGCCGGGGTACGATGGCTACAATCAGCATCTCCTCCGTGCATCACAGAGGTGCTCGCTGCCCCACCCACAGCTAAGGCAGGCAAGGTTCGGGGATCCAGCAGCCTGGCTGCCCCATGACGCCCCTAAGCCTTGGACTCGCCAAGCTCCACAGCCTGATGGGCCCTGGTGCGGTTTCAAGAGGCAGGAGGAAAGTCCCCAGCCCAAGGAGGCTGTCGGCAGCTGCCAAGATGACCTTATTGCCTCACACACAAGAGCGATGCTCATCAGGTCAGACGGCTCAGGTCAGCCTGGCAGAAAAACCCAGGAAAGCCCCGAGGACCACCTCCAGGAACCCGAGGAGCTGACTATAGTGTCCAGAGGGCTTCGGTGCCCACCAGGCTCCGTTGGAGGTGTGGGGCAGCTCAAGGTTCACTTCTAGCGGAGCTGTGCCATTCGTGGGTCCTGTGCGCAAACACCCACAGAGCCAGCCCCAGTGGCCAGAGGGGCATCACAGGCCAGAGTCCCTTCCAGACACCAATGACCTCACCTCGGCTCGCACCCAAATGCTGCAAACTCAACACGAATGGCAGTGCACGCTCCTGCTCAGTGCTGTCAGGGCCACGGTTCCTCTGCCGCCAAAGCTTCCTCTGCTGCCAAAGCGGCAGCTCACTCACCCTCCACTGCAGAGGATGCTGGGAGTTCTGCTTTCAGTCATCCTGGATGAGAAGCCACCTTTCTCAGCGGACACTCACTCCGCCACTACCCTTTGTGGTTCTAGGATACAAAGTGGACTCTGACCCGAACCCTGAGGGGTGGGTGGACCCTCGCCTCCTCTCACCAAGCTCCCTCC
>PVJX010021526.1:0-31782 GCA_004027295.1 Dolichotis patagonum | reverse complement strand
CTCAGGGGAGCCGTCAGCCAACTAAGGGAATGGTAGCCGCTGCTGTTTCCTCTTCTTCCCTTCTTTGTCACTGTCAAACACCCTCTGTAGCCACTATTGGCCATCGCATTTTTACTCTGCCCAACGACTCTTCTGCAAAACCGTCTCACTCCTTGGACGACCCTGCAGCCTGGGTCTCCTTCACCAGAGAGGACACCGGGCTCAGAGAGGGACAGAGATTGCTAGGGTCTCACAGTGCAACAGGGGTGGGTGTTCGGAAAGCCAAGTCCTCCTCTCCACCCCCTGCCAGATAGCTCCCTCCCCCAGCCTGACGGCCAGGAGACCAGCCCCAGCTGCAGCCATAGGGTGAGAATCCTCTGTCCTCCCGAGCTGTGGGACATTTTTAGATTGTGAATTGCCACTGAAGGTTTGGGGGACGCTAAACTCAGCACTGTCAGCACATTCCTGGGGTGGGAGAAGTCAGCCCCCGCAGATGACACAGCTCATGGCGGCCCCACCCTGCACCCACCCCGTCCCCTCCCAGGTGGCCCGGCCAGGACAGAGGGATCCAAGCCAGTGTCTCACAGGCCCCAGGCAGTGGTATCCAGACCTTAGGGACGCTTTAGACCAGGTGCCCTGGTGCACACAATTGACCAAGCGCCCCTCCCCGGCCTTGGCTCCTCCAAGACTGCATTTTTGAGGACTGGTCAGGACAAGGAGAGGAGCAGCCGTGCCAGCTTCGCCGTGGGCCTCAGGCCTGCAGTGGAAAGAAGGTTCTCAGGCCCCGGAGGGAAGGGGTGGGGACCTCCCGAGCACAAGCAGCTTCCCAGAGCCAAGCCGGGTGGTGTGCTCTGCAGGTGTGCTGCACGGGCAGCGAGCCAGCCTGACCTTCCACAGGCCACACCCCGGGGACCACAGGGGACAGTGGAACATCCCGACACAGAGGAACAATCGCTCAGCTTAGAGGCAGACAGAGGGGCTCTGCGGTGCCCAGAACCCTGCAGCAACCTGACCTGCCTGCAACAGTCCCTTCCTGTAGCACTGTCAGCCCCGCCTCCCACCCTCGGGGAGTGGAGGCCACCTGTGCCCCCACCATCCCATGGCGGAGGGGAGCCACATGGTGGTAGCACTTGTCTCACACGCACTCACTGCGAATGTGTCTTAAGGACCCCGTACTCCATCCTGGCCGTCCTTCCACTTGCTTGTCACGCAGTCTCTCGCTACCAAGGCTGACTTTCGTCCCCGAGGGGGACTCCACTCTCAACGCCCTGAAACACTCCTTGCAGGTCTAGGCCAGAGCAGCCCTTAGCTTGGGTCCCTTATGCGCCAATAAATTCCAGGCTAAAGGGAAGTTACAATTAGGGCCTCTCCTCTGTGTTTACGGCTCGACAACACGGTAGACGCCGAGAGGGTGACTTCTGAGCTCTCATGAACCCTGGCTTGGGGAGTGCTTATTAGATGCACCTTCTGCTGCCATCGTGCCACTGGTGCTGTGACCCTGCCTGCACAGCCACCTTTTTGTCCCAAATAGGGACGACACAGGAAATCCTGCTGGAGTTGGACCCCGAATTGAGGCACAGCCTCTGTGAGGGACACACAGAGAGTTGTCGCCCTCAGGGAGAAAAAGAGGCACAGAGTAAGCTGCAAGGAGTGGGAGGAAAGAGCTTTGAATTAAAAAGGTGAGAAGGCAAGCCCAGTGCCGTGCGCCACCTGCGTGCATGCCAGCAGGCCCCAGGTGAATGTCAGGACCCACCTCGAAACACAGGCAGCGCTGTGGCCGCAAGAGCAAGCCCAGCCCAACCGCCAGCCTTCTGCACTGATAAATTATGCACACCCTCTGGACAGATACGCCCCCAGGGGCCGAGGTCCTGTCTGAGCAAGGCCAGCCCCCTCTCCCTGTCACCCTGGGATCTCACTTTCCTGCCTTGGCCCGCGTGCCCCTCCCTGCCCGCTCTCTCCCTTGGGCAGACCAGGTGTGCTCATGATGGATCGCCGCCTGGCCCCTCCATCCTAGAGGCGCTGGGCTTTTGACAGACAGCAGGCACGTCAGAACTGGAACCAGGGCCGCCTGTCTCCAGGGGACACGCGTTTTATTTGAGTAGCAGCGAGGGCTCTCTCCTCGCGCCTGTCCTGAGAGGCTGATCCGACCACACCTCTCATGCCTCCTGCGTGCATTTGGTTCACCCCATGAGAATCAAGTTGGAGCCAAAGAGCAACAGAAAGGAACCAAGTTTGCTCTGTGGTCTCCAGATGAAATCAGAAGGGTGCCACATCTCAACGAGCTCCTTATCTCTCCCAAAGACCGTCCCGGTCATTTCAAAGGAGACACAGCATCTTTATTAAATTTAAGCCATGTCTGATTACAGAGGAAGAAAGATCTCTCTCCCTCTCCCTCTCTCTCTCCCTCTCTCTCTCTCTCTTTCTCTTTCATCTTGTAGGGCTGGAATATTGCAATCACTGTTCCTTCTACTTTTTTAAAAAATAAGATTCGCTAAAGGTCAATGCATCTCTCGGCCACATATGCAGCAACATTCAAATTTTCCTGGCCCAGGAATAAAAAGATTCTATCATTAAAAATAAAAGCATAAGGACATCGCTGGAGCCCATGGGGGATTTTCCAAAGAGGAGACATTTCCTTATCAACGTGCAATCACAGATTTTTAAGCAGTATCTCTAATCTTCTTCCCTATCCAGTCCCCCCCAACCCATCCACCCCCAGCTCCCCTCATATGCCCCCCTTCTTTTCACATCAAGGTCTTTTTATCTTCCAATTTTGCATCTAAAGATGAGGTGAATACCATTAGCTCAATTCAACCTCAAGTGTAGTCAGATGGGCCTGTGATTTCTGAAAAGCGCTGTCTAAGGTCACATTAAAATGTATAAGAGCATTTCGATGCCTGAGAAGGGGGCTTATTATCCACCCTCGGTGTGAAAGAGGAATGTCAGTGGCCACAGACTTGGGTGAAAACAAAGGAGATACCAGGATTGCAGGCTTTTGTCAGCAAGCTTCTCTGGTTTCTTTTCAGGGCCCTCCCACCAGCCCAGATAGCTCGGCAGCCTGGAAATTTGGGCCTCTTGCAAAGACAAGAGAGAGAGAGAGAGAGAGAGAGAGAGAGAGAATTAAAAAAAAAAAAAACAAGTTTCGCTGGCTGCCCTGCTCTTCCTAACCCCTTTATTTTCTTTCTTTCTGTATCTGGTTTAACCCCCTCATCTGCTGTCAACCGTGTCACCTGCTTTCAAACTTCACGTCACTGTTTCCTTGACAGAATTTGGCCTCAGTCGCATTCTCTTCACCGGGGTGTGTTTGTTTGGTTGGTGTCTGTCCTTTGCCTAGACAGGAGTCAGTGCGTGGTTAGAGAACTGTGGGCTTCAGTGTCTTCATCCCGAGTAGGAGCCCAGTTTTGTCACCATAGAGGGACAAGAAGACCCAGGGGACACACGGGTCCACTCAGTCCACAAATCCGTTAAGCACCTACAAAGGGACTGGGGTGCAGGGAACCAGGTGAACAGGACAGAGTCCCTGGGAGGTGACATCGTCACAGGTAGGGCTCTACTGCTGTGCAAGGGCAGCAGAGATTATTCACAAGGCCATAAACCAAGTGCTGTGAAAGGGCGGATGTGACACAGACCGATTCAGGCACCCACTTCAGGCAGGGTGACTAAGGAGAGTCTTCTGAAGCAATGGCATCTGAAGTAAGGCCCGAAAGCTGAGTCGAAGTCAGCGATCCCAAGAGCTCGGGGAAGAGCAGGCGCTGCGCTGGACAACAGGAAGGTCGTGGGTCTCGAGTGGGATTGGCGGTCAGGGAACCCCGGGCTCCACCCAGCAAACAAAAGGGTGCCTGACCCCAGAGAGATCCATCGGGCGCTCACTGGTGTGCACGGCAAATGGGGAGCACGAAGACACTGAGCAGCCCGTGACCGGAGCGCCGATGACAGGGCCTTTGGTTCTGCTTCATTCTTAAATATCCCTAACATCTCTCCGGCTCTTGATCTCTCCAATTCCACTCTTCAGCTTTCCTTTAGGCTTTGCGGCCGCCACCAAGCTTCCCAATAAATGCTTTTTTGTTCATTAGTCAGAGTTTAACACGTGATAGGAGCACAAAGACCCATGAGTGACACAGCCCTCAATACAGAAAGAGAATTTTCAAATGAAAGAGCCTCAGGAAAACGGAGTGCACTGAAGTCTTCCATCCAGGAGGAGGAGGAGGAGATACTAAGACTCCGACTGGTAATCAGGGTGAGACTCTGACACCCAGAGGAACCTAGAGGAGAAAGGGCTAACTAACTCGTCACCTGTGGTAACCTCAGAGAAGAGAACGAAGTTTGGACGTGAAACAGGTTGGGCTGGAACTGGCAGTGTTGACGCGAACTCACGGTTCTCAACACAGACGTACAGTTAGAACTAGAGATGTAAATGTAGATTTGGGTGTGTTCATGTGCACACATCCATTTCCTTGCTCGATCCTCTGGGAGAAACTGACAGCTATGGCACCCCAAGAGCAATGAGTACACTTAGTGCCCAGATCTTGGTTTCTGCACACCGTTCCCCACCACAAGGAAAGAGGGCCCTGCAGGGAATAAAGGAGTCTGGGGCAGCACAGAGAAAGGATGGGATACTACTTTGTGGCAGTAAGTAAGGAAATGCTCAAAGGAGGATGAGAACACATCTGAACAGAAGCTGACCTCCCTGAAGAGAAGCATGTTGGCCAAAGTTAGGGCCTCAGTAAAAATTTGCATCAACTTTCAATACAGGCTTCATCTGTTTTAATTATGTAGTTCAATGAATTTTGACAAATATATATAAATACATGAACAGGGCTCTAACCACAGCACAAACATTCCCATGGCTTCCAAAATTCTCTTGGGCTCTGTCATAATCAATCTCTCTTTCCAGTGGCAACCACTGATCTGATTTGTGTCACAGCTGTTACCTTTCTAGAATCTCCCATGAATGGAATCTCATAGTGAGTGCTCTTCGACGTCTGCCTTTGACGTCTGCCTTCTCTGGATAGCACACGTTTTGAGATTCAGCCATACAGCAGAGGATGTCTGTAATTTGTTCATTTTCAGTGCTTAGTATTTTTCTACTTTATCAAAAATACAACTGGTTTATCCATTCACCAGTTAATGGACAGTTATAATGTTTTTAGTTTGCAGCTACTACGAATAAAGTTATGTTGAAGATATGTATATGTACCTTTGTTTGCATATTTGCCTTAATTTCCCCAAGTTAAAAACTGAGGGGTAGACTGATTTTATAACAAGTCTATGTTGTATGAGGCTTGTGCACTACACAAGAAATATGTGTTTCCACTGTTTTCCAAGATGATGGTAACATTTCACATTCCCACTGGCAATGTTTGAGCATTCTAGTTGCTCCACATCCTTAGCAGCATTTGTTGTGTTTGTCCTGTTTAACTGCAGCCATTCTATTATGTACACTGTAGTAACTCATTGTAGTTTTGAGTTTCCTAGTGACGTCAAGCATCTTCTTATGCATTTATTGGCCATCGTATAACTCTCTCCTACAGAGCATGTTCAAATTCTTGGCCCTCTTTGTTAGGCAATCTGTCTTATTCCTGAGGAATCTTTCCAAATATAAGCTGCTTGCCAGCTAAATGTATTGGAAACATTTTTTGAGTCGTAACATGCTTTCCACTTTCTTAATGGTATCTTTTTTTTTTTTAAGTTTTTATCGCATGCAGTACATAATGATTACATTCCTCCTGGGGAGTTGCTAAATGTACATAACATGTCTTAATTCTTATGTGGTTTGATGAAATTTTTTATCCTTTTCTTTCCCCTTTCCTTCCATCTCTTTATCCCTCCTCTTTTGCAAAAGACCTTAATGATATATTTTAAAGAGCAGACGTTTTTAATTTTGCAGAAGCACAACTTATCAAATTTTCTTTTCTAGTTAATGCTGTTTGTATCCTACCCATTGTCTATTCCAAGGTCAGAAATATACTCCCCGATGATTTCTTCCTGAGATTTATAGTTTAAGTCACCTCACTAAAGTATTATGATATATTTAGCATTTACTTTTGTCAGTGATGTGAAGAAGAGCCATGCTTTTATTTTTCATGTAGATATTTAGTTGTTCCAGAAACATTGGCTGAAAATATTGTAACCCTCCTATGGAGTTATCTTTGCCTCCTTGCTAAAATCAATCAATCATGGATAGAGGGGTATAGCTCACTAATCTATGTGTCTATTCTTACACCAGCTTCAATGGTGCAGTTTCATTGCATTGTAACTGTTGAAATTAGATAGTGTAAGTCTTTCGAGCACACCGTCCTTTCAAAAAGTTGTCATAGCTACACTAGGTCCTTTGCATTACCATAAAATTTTTACCACTTACCAGTTTCTCCCAAAACCTTACTGATATTTTGATTGGCATTGCACTAAATCTGTAAATTATTTTGAGTGAAAATGATATTAAGGCAGAATAAGAAATACATTTGGCTTTTGCCCTTGCTTGGAACTCTGACAGCCTTCAAATTTTCCAAATAACAAGTGCAGTTCAGCTTATTCCTATTGAGTCCTTTTTTTCCCAAGCACACCTGGGGTTGTGGTAATGAGGGCGGGACCTCTCTATAGCTTCAGGATGGGACTAGTCATCAAAAAGACCACATTATGCATGCAAGTGTTTGAACTTTCAGTCCCATCCATGACCTCCTGGGAGAGGATGGAGACTCTAAATCCCGTTCTCTGAAAATCCCACAGTGGGAAGATTCAGAGTTTCCAGTTGATGGTCACATCAGGTGCCAGGTGGGGAAAGCTGCTGGAGAATCCTGGGAACCTGCACACACTGACTTAGGTGTCTCTTCCATTAGGCTGTTCTTGAGTTGTGTCCTTCACCATTAACTGGTAAACACAAGTTAAGAAAATCCCTGCGTTCTGTGAGCCATTGAAGCAAAATATCAGACAGGAAGGGGCTCATGAAATGCCAAAGTCGGGCTCTCCTGGGAAGACACATGTGGCCTGTGAGCACCTTGTTTGCATCCAGCATCTAAAATAGTGAGAAGTGGCCCTTTAATCTTAAGGGCCTGTGCTTATCCAGGGGTAGGTGTCAGAACAGAAGTGGATTGTTGAATAATTGGCAAACTTATGTGGAAAATACCACGCATTTGATGTTAAGAGTGTAACGTGTTACATGTATTATCGTATTAGGCAAAATAAATCAGGTAGAGCTCATTGCCGGGGAACACTTTCAGAGTATCACACGGCTGCTTTTCTAGAAGAAATCCAAAGTACAAATAATTTAAAGAGCAAAACCAATGGGAGATGGCAGGAGAGAGAGAGGTAGACATTTTGGAGGTGGGGAAGGGTATCTAAGAAAATGGCAGATGGAGGACAGGGGTCAAAAACCACCAGCGTGCAACACACGTACTGATCCCTCACACAAGTGCAATTACAATGTATCACAAGTAGCATAAAAAGAACTTTGTCAGAGGCAAAAATATCTTCTTGGATAGCCTAACAAGTTGAGTATTATGTCACCCCTTGAACCTAGTACATCTCTCCATGTATTGTATGTAGGTATTTCATTTCACTCAGAAGTGTTTTATAGTTTTCAGTGCTACTTTATTGAATTTATTGCTAAATATTTTACGTTTCCAATTATGCTTGCAAGGATAGTTGGCTCTCATCTGGGAATGCAAACAACCATTGATCAAAGACTTTGGGAAAAAAGATTGTATCTGCGTTGAATATGTATAGAATTTTTTCTAATCTTTACTTCCTAAATCACAAAATAGTATAATAACTACTTAAGTAGCACCTGTACTCTGGGGGTTATTGCAAGTGATCTGAAGATGACTGTATTAGGCAACTTTCTTGCCATTAAGAAAGTTATGATATCCATAATTTAAAGGAGGAGAGGTTTAACTTGGCTTACAGTTTCATGGGGTTCAGTCCATGGTAAGCTGGCTCCATGGCAGGAACATCGTGGTGAAAAGAAACAGGAGAGCAATGCTGCTCAGTTCATGGCAGGGAAATAGTGCCAGAGAAGAAGGCCCCAGGGTCCAGAAATAATAGCCAAGGTCAAACCTTCATGACCCACCCAGAAACACCCAGAAGTATGCTTTACTAATCCCCTAGGTGACCCCAAAGCTGATGATTAATTTTAATCATCATGATTACCTAAAAGGAGGTTGTACACAGTTATATGCAAATACTGCAGCATTTTATTCAAAGAATTTGAGTGCCCACAGAGTTTATTTAGCATCCGTGGGGGATTCTGAAAACAATAGCCCCAGAGACTGGGAGAAGACTACATGTAGAAATATAGTAGATTTTTGGGTCAAGAAACTGCAAAATTATTCAACTCACCACATTTTCACATTCTTTAGGATTTTCCATATATATAATTTTGTCATCTGCAAATGAAGATGACTTTACTTCTTCTTTTCCAATCTTTGTGGCTTTAATTTATTTTTCTTGCTTTATCACACTGGTTAGGACTTCTACTCAGTGAAAAGAAGGGATAAACATGGTCACCCTTGCTTGTTACTGATTTAGAGAGAAAAATATTCCCTTTACTAGTATTTTTCTATATGATTTTCATAGATGCCTTTTATTGTTTTGAGAAAACTTCCTTCTATCCCTAGTTTTCTGATAGTTTTTATAACCTGTGAGCATGAAATACTGTCAAGTATTTTTATACATCTATTGAAATCATCATTATTTTCCTGCTTTTTACTGGGAATGTCCTGAAATATATTGATATTTTTGGATAACAATAAAATATTTTTTAGTTTTAATTTTGTATTGGTACTTGTTTACAGTACATAATGATGCTTTATGAGGAGTTGATGCAGGTACACGACATATCGTAATAATTTTTTTCATTTCTTTCCTTTCCCCCACCTCCATCTCTTGATCTCTTTCCCACCTGACAAAGACCTATCTCTCTACTTTCTATTATCTATCATTTATTTTACTCTTTATTTATAATTTAGGTTTTTCATATAGGATAAACCATGTGACATTTACGCTTGCATGCCTGATTTATTCACTTACTATTATGGTCTTAAGGTGCACCCATTTCCCTAAAAATGACTCAAGTTTATCTTTCATTATGCCACAGTAGTGCCCCAATGTGTATAAATACACATATTCTTTATCCATTCTTCTCTTGCTGGGCATCTAGGCTGCTTCCAATATTTAGCTATTATGAATTGTGCTGCTATAAAGATGGGCATGCATGTATCACTGTAACATGAAGACTTTAACTCTTTGGGGAGGATACCTAGAAGGAGAATATTTAGATCAAAGGAAACCTCTAGCCTGAGATTTTTGAGGACTCTCCACACTGATTCCCATAGTGGTTGTACTAGATTACATTCTCCCCAACAATGTAGGATGATTCTTTTTCCTCACAACCTCACCCAATGTTAGCCGTTCTTCCTGGGGTGAGATGGAATCTCAGAGTTGTTTCAATTTACATTTCTCTAATGGCCAGCAATGTTGGGCATTTCTTCATGTGTTCATTGGCCATTTGTACTTCTTCCAAGAAGTTCCTATTTCATTTGCCCATTTTTTGATCAGTCTTTGATTTAGGAGGTCTAATCTTTTTATTCTTTATATTTTTATATTATAGTCCTCTGTCAGAAGAATAGCTGGAAAATAGTCCGTAGACTGTTTATTCAGGCTATTGATTGTTTCTTTTAGTGTAGAAGCTTTTTTAAATGATACTATCCCATTTGTTGGTTCTCAGTACTACTTTCTGTGCAACCAGGGTTCTGTTCAAAGGTCCTTGCCTACACCTAATTTTCTGAATGTCAAAACAACCCTGCCTATTAGCAATATCAGCCTGATATTTTGGAGTTTGATCTGACAATATGTTGTTCAGTTTCTCTTCTTTGATTGCTTTAGCTCCCCTTCTCTGTATAGGGGTCGTGAAATTCTTCCAGGAATGAGATGGAGGTGACTATACTGCTAAAACTGCTTGCTTCACTTCTTCTAGCAATCAGAGCCCTACTCTTCCTGGTGTCAGACATCTGGAAAATGATTTCTTTACAGGTTTTTCCTACTGTTCTACTCATTTAGGGTGCAAGGGCTAGTGCCACGATATTTTTTCCTTCATGGAAAGGGATAATGGAGAGACAATAACGACACTGTACTGATACCAACAGAACACAACCACTGAACAAAATAGAATCTATGAATCTACTCTGATACAAGTAAATGGAGAAGCAAGAAATATTTTCCCATCATAGTAACAAACCAAAAACATCAGTGATTGATACAATTGTAATAAATATCCCATGGGAAATAGGATATTTCTGTAGTTTCCAAGAATCTTTCCACAAAGGAGAAAGAAGGACCTTACAGAGAGATACTTACCAGATACCACCTGCGATCTGAGTAATTAGGTCAACCAAAATTAGGAAGATCCATGATACTATGCATTGCCAACTAAGTTTTTAGATCCTCCAAAGTTTGTATTTCAAAGTTCTAATTCCCAGTGTGGTTGTTTTTGAGGATACAGCCCATGAGGTGCTCACAAAGGTTAAATGAGGTCATAAGAACAAGGGCGAGCCCAAGAGGGCTGAAGTCCTTATAAAAAGAGGGAGGGACAGCACAGCTCTCTCTCTCTCTCTCTCTCTCTCTTCTCTCTCTCTCTCTCTCTCTCTTCTCTCTCTCTCTCTCTCTCTCTCTCTCTCTCTCTCTCTCTCTCTCTGTCTCTCTCAGCTTGCACAGAAAAGAGGCTATGTGCAAACACAGTGAAAAGGAGAACATAGCAAGCCAGGAAGAAAATTCTTCCAGGAACATGAATTGGCTGCCACCTGGATCATTTAGCCTCAGGTTTTATGTCTCTTACTAATTTTCCACATGAGGCTATTAATTTTCCTCTGAGTAAGCATTTACCTGCTTTTTCCAATAATCTGGTTTTGCATATTTATAATACTCTCTTGTGACTTTCTCATTCGCTTATGAGTTATTTAGAAGTTCTATTTCATATTTACTTTTCCAAATACATAGAGAATAGCTATCTTTTTATTGCTGATATTTAAATTTAATTCATTTTGGTCAAAAGATATGGTTTGCACATGTATGTTATTTGGAATGTTCTCTGACTTCCTTAATGGTTCAATACATCAACATATTTTGTAAAAAATGCATGCTTGATATTGATGTATGATCTCTGAAGAGCAAATTTGCATATATTTTCTGCCAGATCAGACTTGTCTTTCTATGTTCTTCTTTATTCTTTGCTTGATCAATTCATTTCCAGCAGATAGGTATTAAAATATACATTGTTGCAGATTCTGGTCATTTTGACATTTGTTGCTTTTTCTATTTTGAGGTTGTATAGTTGTACATGTACAAATAGATGGTTATAATATCACCTTGGAGGATTATTCTTTTTACCAATATGAATAGGCCAGGGATTTAGCTCAAAAGCGCTTGCCTGGTGACTGTGAGGTCCTGAGTTTGATCACCAGTACCAAAAAAAAAAAAAAAAGCATCAATACAAATAGGACTCTAAATAATACTTTTAATGCTTTTTAATTCATACTGTTTATTCCATTACTAAGAATATTGGGGGGGTTGGTTAGTAAATGTCTATATATCTTCTCCATATGTTTTAATCTTCAAATGTCTCTATATTCTTAACCATTTTTAATATGATCTGAAGTTTCTGTTTTAACTGTGAGTTAACCTATTTACATTTATTATGTTTAGTAATATATGTGAGTTTATTTATACCTTCATGTTCATTTTCACCTTATTTTTCTCTTTTAATTTCTTTTATCAAGTTGATCAAGTTTTCTATGTTTATTTTCCATTACTTAACTCAGAAGTTACATTCTATCACTGTAATATTTTCCTCTAAATTTTAATATTTTTATTTTGTATCTCACTTCTTCCTTCAGGAATATTTTTCCTTGTTTAATTGCTTCTATTAAGAATTATGTTAGGTAGCCTTCATATGCAGTATTTGAAATACCTTTATGTCATCATCTTTGAATTCGTTTGATATATAATTATATATTCACAGTTTTTTCTCAATCCGAAGGTATTCAATTTTTTTCTACAGAATTGGGCTAACAGTGTGACTGCTGTCCCCATGGAAGGTTGTCTGTTTTATCCTCTGCTGGTCTTTCTGATTTTCTCTTTAATTTTGATGACCTGCAGTTTCACTCTAAGTGTCAAAAAGTGGGGATAAATACATCTTTCTGCCCTTTGAACAATTTTCAATTATGATTACTTTAAATATCAGCCCACTGACTTTTACCCATTTATCTATACAAGGAAGAGTTTCCCTTTCTACTTCCTTGTCTTTTCAATTCACTTTCGCATTTTCTAAGCCAGTAATTCTCATCCCGCTAGGTTTATGTTGAAGCTTCGCATTGAACATTCCACACGTTTTCATTTTTCTCATTATCGCTAATTCTTTCATATTTTCCATCCCTCCCATGCTTTCGTCTTACTAGCCACAGGCAGGAATACCTCATTGTCTTCAAATTTCCTAAGTTCTCTTTTATATCCTCTGGGATTTTAAAAGTTTGTGTCTCTCCACGCCTCTGCTCTAGAGTCTAGGAAACTTACTCTGTCCCAGCTTCTTTCTAATCTGCTTCTTCTTTTCTCTCTTGTGTCAGGTGATCACTTGTGCATCTACTGAGAGTTTTGCCTTGAATTCCAGCGCCCATTTCTATTCATTCCTTTCCCACTCCTGGACGATGCCTCCGTGACATGGAATACACAACACCATCAACCACATTTTTATCACCTCTCATATATTTTATATGTACCCCCAAGATAATTCCTCTTCACCCAGCATGGCCAAGCAAACCAAAAGAAACTGAAAGCTCATGCTTTGTGGGATGGTGACCCCCGTACTGTGGGAACAGATTGACACCACCATATGTGATTGAGGCGGGAATGTCGGTCGCCGTGCCCCACACTCACCAGCCTGAAGCAAGGCAGGTGCATTACCTGTGAGGCCCTTTGTTCAAACTTATTCAGAATTTCAATGTGGTGGCTACAGAGCACTCAAGCCAGAGCAGGACCCTTAAGACAGGGCTGTGCATGAAACCCCAACGGAACCCTCCCACCTCCCCCCCAGATTCAGTCTCCACCACAGCGGTACACGACTGGAAATCCCAGAACACGCCAATCCCCTTAGAAGGCCCGGTTGGTGTCTGCGGTCAGCTCCCCAGGGAAACCCTGGCTCCTGCCTTTCCCAAACCCAGCCCTCAGGCTCCCCCTTTCATCCTGCTGGCCTGCTTCATCCCAACCAGGTAAGTCTCTGGCTTAACTTAACTATAGCTAACTTCCGGTGGCCGCATCAAGAACCCCCTAAATGAAGCCATGAGTAACTGCACTCGAGGCCTGTGAACCTCAGAATTCCTGGTGAAGAGGAGACCAACAAGGACACTTGTTATAAATTAAGACAGACAGATGCAAGACGTCCAGTACAAACTCTCGCATAGTCTAGAAGCTTGTTAAGTACAAGTTTCCCTTCCCCACTTCCGCCCTCCCCATACCAGATCACAGGCAATAAAGTAAAATAAAATAAAGCCAGGCTTCCCATCACTGGACAGAAATATCATCCATCTCAGAATTAGGTCTAGAAGTCAAATTGTAAAGCTCCGGCTGATGTTGTGAGAACTTCCTTTTTGTTCACTCCTGAGCTGGCTGTGGCCCCTGCTGAGAAACCAGGAGGAGGAAAAGACGAAGGGTGAGTTCCACGGTGGGGCTCAGTCTCTCTCAGTGCGCGGTCTGAGTAAGTCTAGCCCATGCCTCCTACTGTGGAAGCCTAGAGGACCAGAAGGTCCCCATGTGGCCTGACCTAGCCAATCAGCACGGCCCTGTAGGATGTGGCTCTTGAGCCATTGCACCAAGCACAGGAGAGGATGTCAGAGGTACCTAAATCGATGTTTCACCTGTACCTGTGCTCCCCGGGCCCTGCACCGTGTCTGTCTGGGTCCCCCTGGCCTCTGCCAATGCTGGGGACTTGGATCCATTTCAAGAGCTCCCCCAGCACCAACACAAATCACTGGTCCTCCTCCTGGTCACGCACTGTGGTGCTGTGGGTCCTCTGGGGTCCACTGTTCAGATTCAGGAGCGCACGGGCCCACAGGCACGGAGCAGGCTGTGGGGAGCTCTCGGCCTGGGAATGTACTTGCTCGGTACACAGGTCTGTGACCCCCAGATGGGACGCAAGGGCATAGAAGGATGTGTTAAGAACGTGTGAACTCGAAGCTGAGATAGCATTGAGACTTGCTGCTACATGCTGTCATTGTTTTAAAAAGGTGACCAAGAGACTATTTGGGGGCAGAGAGTTCTGCCACTGACAGAATTAAAGCTTCTACAGGGAGAATGAAAAACCTACTCACTGTAAGTCAGGTTTAGCTCTTAAATTCCCCACAGTCCACACACCCTCTCATCCGCTGCCCTCAGGACAGTGGCTCTGCAGTCCTGACCTTGGGATATGACTTCCGTTTCACATGCTAAGGACTGGACTTCAGATTCAGCCACGCACCACCATGCCGCTGAGAGACACTCAAAGCCAAGGACACTGCCTGCAGGCCTGGGAGCCCAAAAGTAGAGAGGCGAGCGCCCTAGCTCCCCGGCCCCTGGCTGCCTTCCCAGGGGCGCCCTGGATTCCTCACACTCTTCCTGGAAGACAGACAGCTTTCAGGATGTTGCTGTGGAATACCTGGGTTCAAGTCACAGCCTGATGATTTAGCCACTTTCCTTGCTGCTGGGACAAAGTAGTTTATCTGGGCTCACGTCTCAGCCGGGGGTCAACTGGCTCCAAGGCAGGACCACATGGCAGAGGGGCCTGATGGAGGACAGCTGCTCACCGCAGGGCGGACAGGAAGCAGAGAGCAAAAGAGGAAGCCAGGGAGGGAGAGGAACCTTCAGAGTCGCGCCCACAGCCACCGGTGTGTCTCCCACCAGACCCCACGTCCTAGCAATAGACTCAGCAGCAGGCTTATCCATCCCAGGATCCAGTCACCTCCCCACAGCCCCGCTGAGTGCGTGAGGACTCAGGGGACACCTAGATGTGAACCCGGCACCTGCTGGCACCAGTGCCTGCTGTCACCCACAGCTGCCCACGCGCCTTGGGCAGGTGCCCATCCACACATTCCAGCATTCCAGTTCGTGTGCCCAGGACACAGGTAGGAGAGCACTCTGGCACCCTGTGGGCGGCACCTCGGGAGGAGGGACCAGCCTGCGCATCTAGACAGACTCCGGTGCCCACCATCTGCGGGGCGGGAGCCGGACTCGGGGCTGCTGGCCAAGAAACCCGCCATCGCCGTCCCCGAGGCCCGGGAAGCCAAACAGCACCATGTGTCCGCGCAGTCTCATTTACACTGAGGAGCCTCGTATTTAGAAAACAGGGCTGGTCCCGCGCCGCCCATCTGTGGCCGGGCTTCCCGGTTCCTCCACGCCAGATTGTGCCAGGCACCGGCTGGAGGAGACTGCGTCCTGCGACGATGTAGACGACAACGCTGCTGCGCTGTGTTTGTATGGTTTGGAGCTTTTGTTGTTTTGTGGCTCTCTCTCTCTCTCTATTTTAAAAAATTCAAGTGTGTCTTCCTCGGAGTCGCTGGAGGGAGAGAAGGGCTGACTGCAGGATTTGTGCGCAGGTCCCGGGAAAGAGAACGCAGTCCCTGGAGGTGCACACCGGGGCGCAGGGTCTTCTGGAGCTCGTGCAGCGCTGCTGGTGGCATGGACAGCGATCTTACGTGGCCAGTGCTATTGCTGGCCCATTGTTTATATGGGAGCACAGAGAGGTTGAGAGATTTACACACGGCCACACAGCCAGCAATGAGGGAACCCATTCGGGATGCAAGTGTGGACACAGCCATCCTGGCTGTGCTCTTGGGTCTTCTTGGCTCCTTCACTGGCCCTTGCTGTCACACGGCCCTGCTGTACTTTCCTGCGTGGGTACCATGGCTGTCTCGGCCAAATGTCATCTCCAGGCAGGCCGGGCTCCTGTCTGCACTGTTCATGCTGCTACCCAAGTTCCTTGCCCAGGCCCAGGCTGTGGCCACTCCTTGGGGGACTTCCTGTCCATCAGGTGAATCTCAGACCCACGTCCTCACTGGGCAGTGTCGTGAGAGGGGGCTGAGCCTGGACTTCTTCCCCTGGAAAATGGAAATCCAACACCTGCCCTCTGGGTGCCCAGCGGTGCCCACCTGGGGGTCCTCGCCCTGCGCTGGACCCCAGGAGTGAGGCTGCCCCCGCCCACAGTTAGGGGAATCCATGCCCGGATTCCGAGCGGCCGAGCGGCCGAGCGGCCGAGCACCCTCACCCCCCTTCCCTCTCTCAGCCTCAGTGTCTCCGTCTGGAGCATGGCCCCACTGTTCTTTAAAGTCCTATCTCACTCTGTCACCTTTGTGTCCAACTCCTCCAGGGCTGAGACGGCCCGGCACGGGGCGAAGCTGGCAGGAAGGCACGTGGTGCTGCTAAATAATGCAGACGCTGGCCGGGCAGAGTCGGCCTCCCCGGGGAGGAGCTGGCCCATTACGGAGCGATGATCTCACCCCGTCCCCTGAGTGGCTGCTGGGAGACTCGGTTTGGAGAGCACGCGGCAGGCAGGCTCTGCTTGGGAGCACCTGGCAAACCTCGGGCGATTAGTGGCGAGGGAACACACATTAGCGCTATTATTCTGTGCGTTTGGCACCCCGGCCCTGTTGCGGGCTGCCTGCTTCCCTTAATTTTTTTTTTTTAAAGAAAGGGGGAGAAACATACTCTTTGGGAACTGAAGCAACATAAAAATGCCAAGAATTAAAAATGCAAATTCATCCAAGATGTTTTCTGCCCAAGACGGCAATGGCCACATGGCTTGATAACATTTTAAATGTTAAAAAAAAAAAAAATGGGTAATTTTCAGTAAAAAAAAAAAAATCAAATTTACCAGAGCCCGAGTTTCAGCGAATCCCATAGAGCACTCAGGCAGCAAGCCAACGCGCAGAAACAACAAGTCCTTTCAGAAGGTTACGTACCATTAACACGAGGAGAAAGCACGAACAGGTCCTCCGGTATCTGGGTTCGAGGCTGTCTGTGTAGACCCCGGGTCCCCTTGGCGTCACGTTTGTACGGCAAGCATCCAGAAAGTACCTCTGGGCTTCGGCTGAGATCAGTGGCTGTGCTGTAAAACAGCGCTTAGCCTGCTTTCTGGTGCGATGGCAGAATACCCAAGGTGGGGTTGTTTCTGAAGAAAGCGGGCTTACGGGGGCTCTTGCAGGTCTAAAGCGATGGCCCTAGAGTCTGCTTGGCTGCCCTGCTACAGTTCATAGCTGGAGCTGGAGAAGCAAGCAGGTGCCTGCAGGCCAGAGAAGGGGACAAAGGAGGGAGCCACACTGAACAACCCACACCCCAATACCCTTACGCTGGCTACTAAATCTCAACGCGGCTAAGAGCACACAGCCACAAACTTTCTTAGTAAGTGCTGGGCAGATACCTTGCCCTCCCGAAATATCTTGCTCAGAGCAAACTTTTAAGGACAAGAACGAAATTTCTGCACCTCCCACGGTACCCTGTTATCACCGACCCATCTGAAAAGGTCAGGCTCCCGGAGCCTGGCAGGGGCTGGCACGCTCTGTGGGCACCTCCTGAGCTGAGCACCCAGGCCTGTGTTTCAGAGATGATCAGAGCCCCGTCACCCAGGCTGACCCAGCTCCAAGCACAAAACCCAGCCCCTCCTGCTCTGGGTGCTGCCAGGCAGGAAGTGGAGAAGTGCCCATTCTCAGCCTCAAGCCACCAGAGAAAAACCCCTGTGCCTCCTATTGGCCAAGGGACCTTGGAAAATCCACTGGACCAGTCTGTCCCTCAGCTTCCCCAGCTGTAGCACGGAGGTGCCACCTGTCATGAGGGTAATTCACAGGCAACTTTCAGCCCCGGGACCCATGCTAAGTCCTCAAGAAGCAGTGGCTTTTGTTACCACTATCTTAGTGCTGCCCCTAGGGCCCCCTGGTCATCTGACCAGGTGCTCTTCCTTAGTCCAGGGCCAGAGACACATGCTGGGCACTCTGGCACTAGCTCTTATGTGTCCAGTCCCAGTCAGGACCCAGGTGGACCCTCCCTAGCAGCCCCTCCCCTCAGATGACCTCTCACCCCAAAGTGGGACCCACCACACCTGGACCTCATTTCTCCCCTGGACTCTCCAGAGCTGGGTCTGGTCTTGCCTTGCCCTTCAAGGTCCGGCATATTCTGGGCCCATGACCTCCTGGTCCTCTCCTGCCAGCCCTCTCTGCAGCCCCCTTTTGTCCCCCATGCCCGTCACCCACCTGCCTCACCTGGTCAGGTGTCGTGAGCACCACACTTGATTTGCCGTTTCTTGCTTGTCTCCTGCTGAGCTGGGAGCTGCCAGAGGCGGGTCGAGGGGGCTTCGTTTCTGAAGACTGAGGGTCTTGGTGGTACAGGACAGTGGTCACCCAACACCTGGCCCTGGTGGTGAGACCTTCAGGTGATGGGGACCCAACTTCATCTTCCGAAGAGAATTCAGATTGGGAAGAGCCTTCTAAGACAACTGGGAAATACCAGCAGGACACTTGCCACCCGCCTGCCCTTCACAGGTCCGGGCTCTGCAGGCTGACGGCACTGGGCCACGGCCAGGCTGGATCACTGGGCACAAGCACTGGACCACTTGGTTCTGCTTCCTACTGTGCCTTTGAAATGCATTCACTGGGGAGAGGTCACTGCCCCCAAACCATATCCCCATGACAGTCCGCTCCCCTGGGAAGTCACTAAACAGTGTCTCCTCAGCAGCTGGGAGTGCCCAGTGCCTTGTCCTAATCAAAACTCCAGCTACCACTCTGCTGCAGCCCAGGCAGGAGGAGGGCGAGGCAGGCAGAGTGGGGAGCGGGCTCCTCCCTGCCCCTCAGCCTACCCAGCCTGTTCCAGGGGTGGGGTTGAGGAGGGCCGGGGCAGGGATGTCCTCAGCTGGACCCACCCTGCCCTGGGCACCACACACTGTGTCTCTGGGGTCTTTGGGCCTAGTCTCTGGGGTGAGGCATAGCTGGGTCCACACAGCACCCCCAAGAGCTCTCCAGGATATCCACTCTCCCAGAGGGAGCAGGGCCGCAGCCCCCACCCTCCTCTCTGCGAGAGAAGAGCAGGAAGAGCAGGCATAGTTTGCTGAGGTCCAGGTAGGGCAGGAGGGGTTTCCAGTGGAACCCTAGGCCCTATGCTCTTCTCCTCCTCCACCTCCACCTCTGGGGAGGAGACCAACAGGCCCAGGCCGCCCGCAGTGATTTCCCGGCAGTCGTGCCCAGGTCCCACCAAGCCTGTGCGTCCCTCTCTTCCTGCCCTGCCCCAGGCCCCACCCAGGCCTCTCCTTCCTGCAGACCTCCCTGCCAGCCCTGGGCCGTTTCTCCAGCCACATTCCAGGGGCCACACAGGCAGATGGACCAGCAGTGCCAGGGTCGCCGGCAGTCAGGACGGCTGCACACCGGAGAGGTGTGGATCCCCAGGAGGAGGAGGAGGAGGAAGGCAGATGTGGCAGCAGGGATCAGCTGGAGGCCTGAAACCCCTGGCGTCAGGACCCCACCAAATCCAGGCCAGATCCACATCCAGGGCAGAGGCCTCAGTGCTCCGCCATGCAGGTTGGAGGGCACCTTCTGCTGTGGGGGGCCTCCTGGCTCGCTCCCCACAGGATGGTAAGGAAGTGCTACTGTGCATCTGCCCAGTGGGTCAGTCGGCCAGTCAGTTGATTGGCCAGCCAGTACATTGGCAAGTGGGTTAGTTGGCTAATTATCAGGTAGATTGGTTTGTTGGTTGGTGATTGGTTAGTCAATTGATTGATTAGTTGGTGGATTGGTAGTAGGTTGACTGATAGATAAACTGGCCGATGGATTGGTGGGTTGGTTGGGCATTTTGTTAGTCAGTAACTGGTCAGTACATTGATTGTTGGTAGGTAGTTTAGTTAATGGGTTGGTTAGTTAGTCAGTAGTTAGCTGGGAGGTTGGTAGGCCAACCCATTCCTTGTTTGGCCAGATTGGTAGTTGGTTGGTAGGTTGGTTGGTCAATGAGTTGATTGGTTGGTCAGTTTGGTGGTTGATTCGTAGTTCGGCTGGTTGGTTGTTTGGTCTGTTTGCTGGTTGCTCAGTTTGGTAGTTGGGAGGCAGTTTAGCTCCTAACTTGGTAGGGTGGCTGGCTGGCAGACTGTTTAGTACAGTGTTCCCTACATAGCAGCCCGATGATAAATGCCTGCAGAGTGCTGTCACAGTCACGTAATCTCATGTGACCCTTTCCACCGCTCAGTGCCCAGGGAGCAAATGCTGGCTCAGAGAGGGAGGACAACTTGTCCAGAGCTCCGCAGTCAGGAGGAGACTAGACACCCCAGCCTAGGACCTGATATCCCACATAGAGTCCTGACTCTTCTGTGCATCAGTTCTGATGTCCACGGGGTGTGGATACCCTGGGTCTAGAAGAAATTCAGGGCATACAATCAGCTCCAAATTCCGGAGCCCGAGGCTGACGGAGGCGGGGCTGCCGCTGTGGGCCAGGTCCCCTTAGGAGGAATGGAGGGGCAGATGTGCAAACCAGCAGGCTCCAAAGCCAAGGAAAAGCAACAGGGCGTGGAAAACCCACCACGTGCTGCCAAACCTGCCACCCGGCAGGATGCAGACACGTCCACACAACCCATGGAGCCTGCCAAGGGGGCCACCCAGGTGGCCTTGCAGGCCAGGGCAGGGGTGGGCCAGGTGAAGGTAGGGGGAGGCTCAGTGCACCCAAGAACCCCCACCCACCAGGCTGAATCCATGACTCCTCCCAGAGCCCCCAAGACACAGCAAGCAGTGCAGGGTGCTGGGAAAGGAACCACACGGACTCTGAACTCAGCCAGGCCAGCTGGGGCACTGCTGCACCAAGCCAGACAGCGTAGGAGGGAGGAGGCGGGAGTCCCTGGGCCCTGCTCCCGGCCCAGCCCGTGCCAGGCTGCCAGGCCAGACCCTGAGGAAGGCTGGACTGTCACTGAGCTCTTACGGCTGATGAACGCGAGGTGGGAGGGAACCCTTCCTTCATGGGCAACGTCAAGCAGAAGAATGAGAGAAAATAGCATGTTTGTTCCCTATTACTAATTGTGCGGCCTTTGGGTTTTCTTAGTCTATATTTTTTGGTCCACTGGTTTTACATAAGCGCATTACCCTCACACCACCCTCCAAATTCAGTGAGCAGGCCCTGTCTCCTGCGTGCCGGGCACACACCGCTCTGCCGTGCAGCACCGACAGCACTGAAAGACCATTCCTTTTAAGTGAGTATTGAGTTGATTACCTCCCACCACAAGGAGCTCCCTACCACTATCACAACCTGCAAGAATGCCGCTCAGCAGCCCTCTGCTTTTTGTGTGACATTAAGCAAATCTCAGAGACCCCTGACCATGGTCCTCATCTGGCCTGGCAAAGTAAATGTAGTGAGCGTGCCCAGCCGTGAGCCTGCAGGGACAAGGGACAGTCCATATGCCCCACCAGAGAGCTGCACCAAGTCCAGACCCTGCCCCTCTAGCTCACTGGACAGCCATGAGCAGGTCACTCCCTGCCCACGATCTGCTGGGGTGATGCAGAACACCCTCCCAGCATCCTTCAGAGAGGAGGTCCCCAAGTGCTCCCTAAGGACCAGGCACCAGGTGACACCGAGAACCACCACTTCCTGGGGCTCACACCCGCCGGAATCCTCTCCAAGGTTCCCTCTGACAGTACCACTGCTGCCGTGCTGACAGGGACAGAGACACAGCCAAGCCACGGGCCCGGGGTTTCGTGGTTGGTGGAGAGAGGATGGGCAGCGTTAGCAGGACGGCTGGTGGCCACAATCACACCCTCAGTCTCTGCATGGTCGCTGTCCTTCCTGATACCAAGGTCAGCAGCTGCTGCCGGGGAGGCTGTCACCGCCTGGCATTCCAGGTCTGAGTTTGAGGAAGGCATCTGGGGACTCTCTCCTGGTCAGGAGAGCCTCTCTCTCTCTCTCTCTCTCTCTCTCTCTCTCTCTCTCTGGGAGACTAGTCTCGGGATAGACAAGCCGAAGAAAGAGAAACCTGAGCTTCCGAAGTCGGGACGCTGCTTCTCAAAGTGGAAATGAGCATCAGAGACCTCCAGGGTGGGTAGCTGGCTCGGCACCGGGAAGGGAGCGCACACACGTGCACACGCTCACTGCTGCAACTTGCCCTCTGGGTTCGCTCCCCGAGGCCCCCATCATAAGACAGAAACTAATCCTTGGCCCCTTTCTTCCCAGCATGTGGGCTCAGAATGCCAGGACACCTTTGGGAGGGGAGGACACGCTAATTCCAGTCCCGGGCCCCAGACAAACACAGAACTCCCACCCACCCCAGCTCCAGTGGCCCATGAAAGCCAGACACGCTTGTCCTTCACGCCACGTGCATGCGTGTGTGCTCTGATGTGAGTGTGCGTGGAGGGCTGTGTGGGTGAGCACGTGCATGTACTGAAGTGCTCATTACGGGAGGGGTGTTTGGAGGAGTGTGCCTTGCCACGGGGATGCCCCGGGGATGTTCCACGAGCAGAAAAGCCTGGTTCAAACCAAAATTCTGCTTCCAGTGAATCGCCCGGGAACTTTCCTGTCTTCCTCTCACTTCCTCCTGTCCATTCTCAGACCCCCAGGGCAGGCAGCCCGGAGCCCCTCTCTGCAGTCTCATGCCTCAAGATGGAAGTTTTGAGGGAAGGGACTCGGGAGAGTAAGCG
Source organism: Dolichotis patagonum (assembly GCA_004027295.1). Lineage (NCBI taxonomy): Eukaryota > Metazoa > Chordata > Mammalia > Rodentia > Caviidae > Dolichotis > Dolichotis patagonum. Next base: position 9,142 of record PVJX010021526.1, on the reverse strand, counting down.
CTGGGTGTGGTGGTAACAGAGACGGGCCCCGGTCCCTGCAGAATCGGTCCTGCAAATCCCTCGGCACCAGCCGAGTCCCAGTCCATCAGGGCTTGAAGGAGCTGAGGAGCTGCAGGGTGCACCCGACCCATCTCACAGACGAGGGCCCTGAGAGGTGGCTGGCACCCACCCCACCACATGCTTGTCTACGCCATCCCCGCGAACACTGTCACCTGGGACCTCGTGGCATTGGTGACTCAGACAGGTGAAGCAGGAGCCATCAGTCCGCCCCGGAACCCCTCAGCCAACACCTCCACTGGGCACTGGTTTAGCTGCTGCTGGCTCGGATGGATCGGACCGGGCGCTGCAGCTGCCCAGGAAGTGGGTTCCCTGGCCCTTTCTGTCCAGTGGCCACTTGTTGAATCTCCTGGTCACTTTGGGCTGAGGAGCCCCCAGCGTTGAGGGTCATTTGGAAAGGGGGTCCCTGCACCCCCTGGAAGCGCCTGCTCACACAGGGCTCCTCCACACCAGCCTCTGGCCCAGCTCTCCACCCTCCCCATCCCTGTTCCCTCTTCCTTCTTGGGCACAGCCAACCCTCCTTGCTCTCTCCAGCGGCCTCTCCTCCCTCCGTACCCGCTGGCTGGCCGTCATTACCTCCAGGCCTCCCTTTCCTGGGACCACAGAGCTCCTCTGCGCTTCTCCTTGTTCAACCATGGCAGGTCAGGACAAGGTACAGCAACCCCAGCTTCGAATCCACGTAACTTTCCAGCAGCTCAGTTTCCTACTCAGTAGAACGGGGTGAGTGGCACCTCTCTCACAGGGCCCTCCGGAGGGCTCCTGGAGGAAGCAGCATGCAGGGAGGGGGCCACGGCTGCAGAGGCCTCATGCGCCTCTCCCGTACCCTCTGGTGGCTGGCGTTCCCCTGTCAGAGCCCAGGCCATTGGGTTCTGCGCCCTACCCCTGCGCCCCTGGTCCTGCCCCAGGAAAGAGCCGTGCTGGGGCTGGTCCGGCAGGAAGACCAACTGGCGCGGAGTCCAGGTGCGGACTCCCTGCCACGCGGGAGAAAAGGCCCCTTTATGCCCACAGAATCAGAAAACACGGCACTGCGGCACTCGGCAGCCTGCGGGAGGGAGCAGGGGTGAATCTGTGTCCAGCCGGGGCACAGGTGCAGATGTGGACCTCACCCTGTCTAAGGAGAGCCGTAGCAATGCTTTGGAAAGAACCGCAGGGAGACTGTTGCATTGAAATTAAGATGAATATTGTAAAAAAGAAGAAGAAGAAGGAGAAGGAGGAGGAGGAGGAGGAGGAGGAGGAGGAGGAGGAGGAGGAGGAGGAGGAGGAGAAGGAGAAGGAGAAGGAGAAGGAGAAGGAGAAGGAGAAGGAGAAGGAGAAGGAGAAGGAGAAGGAGAAGGAGAAGGAGAAGGAGAAGGAGAAGGAGAAGGAGAAGGAGAAGAAGAAGTAGTTTTAAATTATGGTTAAAGAGCCCCTAATGCTAAACCTGCCGCGCCAGACACCGTCCTAAGCACAGAAAAGTTGAGTCATTTGTCCAGAGACACCCAGCTCATATGGCACAGAGCTGGGATCCAAGCACACACAATTATAAAACTAGCCAGGTGCAGGGGTGCATGACCGTAACCCCAGCACTCTGCGATGCTGAGGCGGGAGGATGCTAAATTTGAACACAGCCTAGGACACTGAGTGATTTTGTGAGGTCTTATCTCAAAATAAAGGGGGAGGAGGGTAGCTCGGTTTGAAGACCCGCGGTTATATAGTATGCAAACTATATTAATATTAATACATCAGAAAGTGTACGGCCTAAGCACAGGCATCAACATATTTAATGATATTTTCTGTGATATGATATATAATTAATAATTGCATATATGTATAAATGTCTATATAAGAATATGTAATTTATTAAAATCATGCATCATGTTCATCCATACATAAAATATTTCACGCACATACAGACACGCAGATGAGAACATTGCAGCACACACAGCCGGGACACGTCCCCAGCCACCCCAGGGAGTAGTGAGCTCGCTGCTGTGGGAAGCACAGGGCCGAGGCTGCAGAGCCAGAAGGAGGGTCCAGGGTCCCCTGGCGGGGCCGGCAGCAGGGGCTCAGGGAGGGCAGTGGGGTCAGAGGCCCACACCTGCAGGGTTCACCACACAGCTTCAAGTCTGGGGTTTCAGGCTGCCTGGGCGCCCGCAGCCCTGGGAACACTCAGCCAGGCTGCTGCAGAGGATCCAAAGACAGCGGCCCTTCAGGTGAGAGCCTGTGGCCGGCGCCTCTGTCACAGACACTGGCATCGTCACCCAGGTCCCCTACTGCCCATGATCGATCGGCTGTGCACTCCAGGAAGTGACCCTGGCCGGATAGGGCACAAGACTGCATGCCAGGCAGTGGGGAGATGCTGTGGGCAGTGGGCCAGAGTCAGGAGATGATTCTGTCCCCCTGCACCCCCTCTGCCTGCCTTGCCTCCCTTGGGTGAGGCCCCTTCACCTCTGCAGGCCCCACTTCCACCCCAAGAAGGCAGAGCTGAGAGCCGGGGTCGGCCACAGGAACCGAGGCAGGATGCGTGTGCAGCGAAGGCACCACTCCGGGCGTGGAGTCAGTGTCTGGAAAGCCACATTCCCAACCCAGCACTGTGGCTCCAGGGTCAACTGTCGCTGTCTTATCCCCACTGCAGTCCTGAGAGTCAGGGGCCCCAAGCCTGTCCCCATCAGAGGTAGAGAAATACAGGCCCCACGAGGCGCTAGGGCTGCCTCCTTCTCCTGGCTTCTCTTGGCTTCCTCCATGCATTCCCCACTTCCACTTTTTCTGTTCCTCAGAAAAACAAAATCAAATGCTCCTAAAAAGGCCGTGACTCAGACAGCTCTCCCCGCCCCAGCCACGGGGCGGGCTCCCAGCCACACTCACATCTGTCAGCTCTGTCCCCATCCTGGCAGCCTTGTGGTCACAGCCCTGCCTCCACGCCACTCTGGGTGTTTCTGAGAGTGACAGATGAAGGTGGAGCTCCCAGGGCATCCAGCTCTCCCTCCCTGGCCCCAGTCACAGAGGAAAGCCCTTCCCTGCCGTGACAAGAGAGATTCGCACCCAGGAGCCACAGCTGGGAGCCACGCTGGGTGGGACATGGTAGGGGCAGGGGCACGTTTCCAGGGAGGGCACTGACGAGGGAAGCCAGCACCCCTGTCCTTCACTTGCTCCCTCCATTTCCTCCCCAAGAAGTTCCTCATGGAGAGCGTCTGACAGGATCATGGCTCCATTTGCATGAGGAGTTCCTGGGAGGGAAAGGGGACTTGTCATATTTCTGCCACAGAGTGTGTTCACACCGAGAACAAGGGAGATGCCAGCAAAGGCCTTGGCCATCACCAGAAGTGGCAGCTGAGAGGAAAGTTTTCTTCCCCTCAGCACCTTCCCCTGGTCTCCCATGACGGACTTCTCCCCAGGGAGAGCGGATCTCCCTGTCACCTTCCCGCCCACCCTCTGTGTTCTGGTTAGAAACACATCCTGTCTCTGCCGCAGGTTGATGAGGCTGTTTCAGGGATGACAGTCTCCTCTCCAGGCGAGAACCAGAGAGCTGGGGCCAACATTACAGAACAACCTTCTTGGAAGGGAGCCGGCGGGGGCGGGGAGGAGGACCCACAGTCAAACTAGGACAGCGCTTCCCAGGAGGAGCGAGCAAGACTCCACATGATTTCAATCAGGGAAGGACACCCAGCTGTCGGCCACGCCACCTCCCAATCAGAGCCAGGCACATCACGTCTGTGAAACATCCTGTCTCCCTCAGGAGTCCAGCATTGTCCCCCCAGGGACACTCCTGAAATGTGCTCCAACCCTTGGTGTCCCCTGGGGTCAGTTATAATTGCCCAAACCACTAGCATAAGGGTAATAGTTAATGGTGGATTTAGTAGTTCTAATAACATTGGACAGGGAGTGATCAAATAGCATAGGCCCTAAGTTACTCCTGGGCTGCTGTTTCTGGAAGGAAGTTTTAGGGAGTCACACAGGAAGTGGCATGGCAGCCCATTGGTACGCAGTGGGGGATGTATTTCCAAATGGAACTCCCCACAGGAAGTCCAAGAAATGCCAAGGAATAACTGTCTCTTCTGGTCAAAAAGATGGTTCATAGGCCACTGACATGGGCACAGCAGAAAGAAAGTCTCCAAGCATAGCATAGGACCTTTGAGTATAAGAGGCAGGGAGTTGTGCACAAGGGCAAAAGCAGAGAGGTCTCAGTAAGGCGGGGTGGGGGGGTCAGGGTACAAAGTCAGAGTCTAAGTGCAGACCTAGGCTAGCAGTTCAAACCAGGGCCACAGGGGCTAAGGCTGATGGCATAGAGCAGTTTTCACAGGCCTCCTGGGATACTCAATAGGGACAGATAGAAGACCTCACCTGAGTCCCCTCAACCCTTTAAAGCCTGTCACACTGTAGGACATCCCTATGATGAGTGAATGTTTGGTCACATTAATTCCATCCTTGGGCCATTTGTACTAAATCCTGAGAAAGAGCCTATCCACAGTCACTGTCCACATTTACCTAGGCCTGGACGCCAGTCCCAACTCACACCTCACAGGGAAAGCCAGCTCCAACTGCGTGACTTCCCAGGCCAGTCCACCTAAGCCCAAACGGCTGCCCTCAGAACATGGCCCACTGGAGCCGGGGTGTGGGACGTGGGCCTGTCACTTCCTGTACCCCCAGCCCCTCCATCTGTGGGTCACACAGTCTGCAGCTCTCTGAAAATCAGCCACGAAAATGATGCCAGAGGCTCCTTTCCATGCAGAGCCTCGGAGATTCTGCCCTTTGAATCAGCACTCAGGGAGTCCACAGAAAAACTAAGGCTCGGCACAAAGCCCCGAGATAAGGGAAGAAGCTCCGGGCAACGTGGCCTCAGCCCTAAGGATCATAAGCAGCTAAGTTAGGTAGAAATTAATATACAGTCAGAGAGGGACCGGCTCAAGGAGTCAGTGACAAATAAAGACAGCAGAATTGGGGCTGGAGGTGCATCGAAGAAGGCCAGGGATAAAGTCACAACAGCCAGACTTGCATACTTCCCTGAGGGACAGATGGAAAGTTGAGATTATACCATACCTGGTACCATCCAGTCCATTAAGTCCAGATACACATCAGACACCCCAGTGGGTGACCAGGATGTCTGGACTCATGTTTTTCCAAAATTAGTCTAGTTTTAGGGGTCACAGATAAGCTAAAGTTAATGATGTCAACCACAAACCCTTGCTATGTGCCCTGCTTCCCTACTGAATCAACATTAGCTAAGTAGCGACACTTGTCATCCTACAGTTTGACTGTAGTTTGACCCAAGTTTTACTCACATCGTAAGTTTGCTGTGTAAACTACCCTTGACAAAGGGCCTTTGTGGAAACCCACATTTGGGGTCCCCTCATCAACAGCAGCTCTGCCATGGAGAGATTGGGGAGACCCCAGGAAGGACCAGCAGCCTGACACGGAGACACAGTTAGAGATGTGGGTCATGCAGCCTCATAAAGAATGGGTTGGAACCCAGGAGCCTGGGGGGCCCCTCAGAGTGTGGCTTGCAGAAGGTTGGGGGTGATGAGAGAGTAGGCAGGAGGCTGACAGGGAGGCGGTGCCCAGTGGCCTGTGGAGTGGGATGGGTGGCCATTTGACAGATGGGAACACATAGGCATGGAGCGTGGAGTCCCGAGGCAGCTGTTGCTGCCTTCCAGGTGTCCCATGAGAGACTCATCTCCTGCCCTGGGAACCCACTCCCTCCTCTAGCCCAGTGTGGCCTCCGAGCCAGCAGCCAGGGCAGGGCTCCCTTGGCAGAAGCCCGCACACTGCCTGGTGCAGACACCATTACCAGGGGCCCATCAGTGGTGCCACAGCCTCCTCTTCACCCGGCTCTGGAAGCCAACAGAGCCAAGACGGCAGACTCTGCATCCCACACCAGACCTTGCCCCAAGACCGCAGGACTGGAACTCAGCACTGGGCAGAGCAAGGTGGCCATGCAAGGCCAGAGCTGCCCACCAAGCCCAAGCATGTGTCGCTGCTTCCAGTGGCCCGAGCTGGCAGCACAGCTGTTTAACTCAGAAAATACGGTCCCATCGGCCACTGGAGAGTAATTACCCATTAGAGCCACAAAATGCCAGTGCACTGCTGTCACCACGTGAGGTGAACGAACTTTTATGATTTGGAAGGAGGAATAAATTTCTGCAAGTGTGACATGTACAAACAGCTGTGCCCTGCTGGGGCACCCTTAAGAACTCATTTTAAATGAATGCCTATGCGGTATGAGAATGGTCTCCGCAGAAAGACCTCCTCCGAGCAGCAAAGCCCAGAGGTCCGGGCTGGGGCTGTAGCTCATGGGCAGAACATGCACTTAGCATGTGTGAGGCCCTGGGTTCCATGCCGGGCACCAAAAAATCGAAAGTAACTACCTAAATAAAAGTCAGCCGCCTATGTGCAGCGAAGTGTTTGCTCCGTCTGGACCCCTTTCTCCCTCCCCAACCTGTGCAGCCAGGTCTCAAGGGTCTCAAGGGTGGACTTAACCCTTCACCCCCACGCTCTCTGTGCTCATCCCCAGATGGCCATCCCCCTCCTGGACCTGGGCAGCAGGGTCCTCCTGGGCCCCCTCCAACAGGCTCGTTCCCTGCTGGCTGCCACAGCGGACTGGGCAACTTACACAAGAAGTCGCAGCATTGGCTCCGAGCTCAAGACCCAGCCAGGCTTTTGCCAAAACGAGTCTGTGTCATTTCACCCAAGGACAAATTTAAGACAGTGGTAAACACCCACCCACCGGGGCTCTAGTGTGTGGCTCCCACCCCAGCCCACCCGCTCCATCTGAGCTGCCTGCAAGTCTCAGGTTTCACCACGGTCCCAGATGCTGGATGGTCCGCAGGTGCCTCCAATTCAGCACGGCCAGGACCAATCTCGTCACCTCTGCTGCATTTTATCACAAACTGCACTTTTCTCTTAGCTTAGGCAATGCCCCACCTTCTGCCGGCCAGGAGCCACATTCGGGTACCTGGTGTGGGTCCTGTGGGTCGCCCTGTGTACCTCCCTCTGTCTGCCTTGCACCAGGATCTCATCATGTACCCCACCCAATGACCTCTTAAATGATTTCCTGCCCCAGCTCACCACTCCTCCCCGGAGGCAAGGCCAGCTTCAGGGCAAGTGAAAGTCACCATGGTGGATGCCACTGCTCACACACACCATGCTCTTGGTCACCGGGTGCCAATGCAGTGACTCAAGTCCTCCCAGTCCATGGCCGCACCATTGCCCCAAGCCTCAGACTCCTCTGCTGCAGACAGCAAGGAGAAAGGAGGAGAAATGAGGCTCCGGCTCTCAAGAATCCCAGCGCTGTCCCGTATGCTGAGAGCTGCTCCCACTGCTGCCCTCAGCTGCAGGGCATGCTGGGAAAATGGGACTTCCTTGAGCACCAGGCAGTGGGTGAACAGTGCGGGTCCTTGGTGGGCACCTTCTTTTCCCATGTGTGCAAGGCCAGTCAGTGACCTGGGGACAGGCATGAAGTGTCCTCCCAGCCGAGCAGGCGTGGCTCCTTCCCCATCTGGTCCCCACCCCGTGCTGCCATAAGATCCAATAGCTGGAAAATCTGGACACACCTGGCCTCCTCCACTCCCCTTCCCACCTGCTGACCCTCTGGTGGCAAGGGCAAGACACCTTCAATTTGGGCATCAGCGGCATTGGGTGCTGAGTGAGATTAAAGAGGGGTGCCCAAGGCTCCAGGTGCCCAATGAGAAGGGCTAGGAAGGACACAACCTCAGGGAGCCCCAGGAGGAAGGAAAGAGGAACCTCCAAAAGAACAAGCAGTCGACAAAGAGACAGATGTCAAACACCCCCACTGCATACGGGGGTCTCACAGAGGAGTGGGCCTGGGGTTGGGACTTTACTTAGAGTTGAAGGGTGAGCAGGAATAAACCACACGGAGACAGCCAGGCAGGGTCAGGGTGATGGGAACACACACGTGGGCATGATACAGGATGTATGGTCAAAGCAGGGGCAAAGAACCACTGAGGGCCAGCAAGGATGTGTCCCAAGGCAGGGAGGTCCTTCTCCAGCCAGCGACAGGGCTGTGGCCAGAGCAGGGACATGGGTCACACCCAGTTTGTGAAAGTAAGCAAGCGGGGTCAGCTCGCCCCTAGAGCTCCCAGTCTGCCTGGCGCCTATCAATTCCCAGACCCCACCCTCTCAGGAAGGAAGCTGAGCTTGCTTGGAACAATCCCAAATCAATAATACATCTTAATCAAATAGTAGCAAATCTTTAATTGAAACCAATCACGAAATTGCCTTCTCCTCCCTTCCAAAGAGCATGCTTTTGATTAGGCAGTCAGAAAATGGCGTAATTTCTCACCCGGGGACTCGGGGTCCTGCCTGGACCCCCTCTCTGCTCTGCAGCTGGGAAAGATAAGGCCTGCAGGGGGAACTGAGAGCCTGGGGTCCAGGGCTGGGCCGCGGTGTGGTCCCAGAGTGTGGGACATACTTGGGGACGTCCCCTGCTGGGTCCTGGCTGGGACAGCCATGTGTAGGGAGGCCCTTGGAGACCAGGTTGCTTGCCACTATCTGCCCAACCCTGGGGGCTGGAGGTGCCCAGGAGTAGCTGGCAAACACCAGCAGTGGGACCTGGCTTCTCAGAGTCACTGCCCAGTTTCGGCCTTGTCCAGTCTGAGTCCTTCCCAGTCTTGAGCATCGGAGGGGCTCTGTCATCTGTCCTCCAGCGGGGTGGGCTGCACCTGAGCCCCTCCTCCTTACCAGGGACCTCTGTGACTCAGTCTGCCCTAGCTGTGCTTCTGCAAAGCGACCCCTCCCCCTGAGGCCTGAGTCCCGGTATGGCCTCTGCTCCTGCCCCCCATCCATGCCAAGGGGAGCCTTGGGCACCCCTCTTTAATCTCACTCAGCACCCAATGCCGCTGATGCCCAAATTGAAGGTGTCTTGCCCTTGCCACCAGAGGGTCAGCAGGTGAAAAGGGGAGTGGAGGAGGCCAGGTGTGTCCAGATTTTCCAGCTATTGGATCTTATGGCAGCACGGGGTGGGGACCAGATGGGGAAGGAGCCACGCCTGCTCGGCTGGGAGGACACTTCATGCCTGTCCCCAGGTCACTGACTGGCCTTGCACACATGGGAAAAGAAGGTGCCCACCAAGGACCCGCACTGTTCACCCACT
>PVJX010021525.1:0-31772 GCA_004027295.1 Dolichotis patagonum | reverse complement strand
AGGGATGAGAGCCAGGAGCATGGGGAGAGCCAGAGACTTTTGAATTGAGGAGCTAGAGGTGGGAAACATCGCGAGTTACCGAGTTACCGGAAGTGAGGAGCCAAGGTTCCCGGATGTAGTATGACTTTCATTTTGGAATTAGAGAGGCGGCTTTTTTCCTGTGGGAATCCGCTGGAATCAGCAAAAGTGAAAGACCGAGGCCGTGGAATGCTTCAGGGTGAGAACGCCAAAGGGTCCTTTACTAGATAGAAGGTAGCTTATAGAAACATACTCCTACCATCAGAAGCGGGAAGCGCCATACAGGGCAGTCAAGCATAGACACCTTCCCAAATCCTCCACACTTCCTTGTTGGTGCCTAGAAAGGTGGGAATCTTGGCTTGAGAGCTGCCTTCTCAGTTCAGCACGAAGGGTGCAGTTCATATCCTGTCAGCAGAAACTATAAAGAACTTGAGGAAGACAGGGTTCACAGCCCAAGAACCCAAAGGAATCTCTGTAGAAATTCACGGTCATCCCCACTTGCGGCCCTAGAAAACCTAGGGAATATTTTCAGCCCTAGCCTTCTCCTTCCCTTGCGTCATGTTTTGAAGGGCAAGGCCTGTGCTAATTAGAAGAGGAGGCCCAGACCCTTCTAGGCATAAAGACTCTTAGATTGGACTCAGATAGTGAATCATAGAAAATGACCCTTTTTGCGGAGAATCCCAGGCACAGTTGTATTGCAGAGGTACCCTCTCCATACCACTCACTACTTTGTCTTATCTGGGAGATAGGGACCTTGGTCTAAGGGAACCACTCTCAAGTCAGCAAAAAAGGAGAGGTTGCATATCCCCAACTCAGGTCTCAGACAAATCCTAACCTGGCTGTGAACCATGGTAGACTTTATTCAGACCAATGCTGTGGTATCCCTGTCAGTTTGAGGCTCCACCTCACTTCTTTTCTTGATGGTCTTAGTAAAGTAAGGACATTTGTCCAAGGGATCCAGACCCTGGTCAACAGAAGTAAGAGCCTTGTCTCTGCCAGGAGTCAAGATGAGGACTCTAGGAAAGGACTGAGAGGTCCTCCAATAGGAAATAGAGGGTCTCCAGCCCTGTCCTGCTCCTGTTGTCAGCTTTGGGGGATCCTGAGTGGGACTGTTCAGCAGAAGCACCTCCTTAAAGCCCTCCATTCCCTGCTCTCCTGCCCTCTGCCCCTGACCTCCTCACCCCATTTCTTGTCTGCCATCTGGAGGATGGTGGTCTTGCCCTGAGGAGTGCATGATCAGGATAGCAGAAGGGAAAGAATGCAGGCCCCATCTGGAGTAAATATGAGTACCTTTAGGAGAATTGCAGGTAATTCTTACACTAGACAGAGTGTAGGAATGGAGTCCCCATAAGAAACTTACTGCATCCTTATTGTCAGCACTGGGAGGCCCCGAGCAGTTCTCTGTGAGTCTCCCTTCATTTCTAGCTGGGCTGGTGGTGATGAGGGGTGTGTGTGTGTGTGTGTGTGTGTGTGCATGCATGCATGCCTGCGTGTGTACACATGCATAACTGCGTGTGTGCATGTTTACAGGAATGCATGCCTGTGTTTGTATGCATGTATGCAGGAATGCATGTCTGTGTGTGCATGTATACATTGAATGCATGCCTGTGTGTGCATGTATGCATGAATGCATGCCTGCATGTATGTGCATGCATGTGTGCATGCATTGGTGTGTGTGTGAATTCATGCCTGTGCATGCCTGCTTCTGTGTGTGCATGTATGCATGCCTGCATGTGTGTATATGTGTGTGCATGCATGCCTGTGTTTGCATGCAAGAATTCATACCTTCATGTGTGCATGTATGCATGAATGCATGCCTGCATGTGTGTATGTGTGTGCATGCATGCATGTGTGTCTATGTATGAATGCATGCCTGCGTGTTTTCATGTATGCATGAATGCATGCCTGCATGTGTATGTGCATGCATGCATGCCTGCATTTGTGTGTGTGTGTGTGTGTGCGCGCGCGCATGCATTTAAGAGGAACAGATTGAGGTCACCAGGGAGAAGAGTCCCAGGCCTTGCAGGGCATGGAGTTAAAGGGCCTGAGGATGGACTAAATACTTACCACTTAAGGAATACTGGTTTGAGCCCTTGCTGTCAGCCAGAGAAGATCTTGGGCAAAGTCTGCTATATGTGACTTGTCCTCACTTTTGTCTCATCAGTCCTAGGGAATTGACAGCTTTGGCTAAAGCAGGTGACTTCACATTGCAGAAGGAGCCACATCTGGTCATCCCAAGGAAGAGAGGCTCTTCTAGGAGTCAAGGTAAGGATCCTGAATAAAAAGTGATGGGACTTCCATGCCTTGCAGAATTGGGCTCCCTGCACAGAGAGGCCCTGGTACCAGCTATCATATATAGTTTGTCTTTCCTCCCATCAGGTGGTCTCAGGATGCTGGACTCTCAGGTCTTTCTAGTAGTCACTTTGAGAATGGAGGGTGCTTCTGCACAAGAACAGATGGAGCTCAGCACCTTCTTTCTCCTGCTTTTAGGAAGTCCCATCCTCTTTATAACTGTAGAGACCTTGCAGAGTTCATTCACACCCATCTGTCAGCCCCTGGGGTGTGCTTGCAGTCTGTAATCTGGGAGCACCTCAGTTCATCATTTTTAGGAACTGGAGATGAAGGCCTTGAAATGAATCTCATGTCCTCAGGCCATGAGCTGTGGTGAGGTATATAACCTGAATGTGTATGAAGGACTGTAGCACCCCAAGACAGAAAGGTCTCTATAGCTCCTGCCCCAACTGCCCCACTGTTAGCCTGTGAAGCCTCAGACTCTGCTGACTAGCTGTAACCTGAAGAGCTTTCTGTCATCCTCCTCCAGTTGGCAGGGTTAAGTTTCTCATGCTCTTTCTTTCTATTTCAGGCCAGTTTGGTCCATTGTCCTTCTCCTACCCACACTCTTGCCAGATATCCCCAGCACAAGCTATGATGCCTCGCAACCAGAAGGATCAGCACAACAAGCTTCAGGATGAAAGAGAGGCACAGGACCTGGTACCTTGCCAGGTTTCTGCAACTGCGGAGGCAAATGCCACAGCTGCCTCCTCCTCTACTCCAATGCCAGGCATGCCAGACGACATACCCACTGCTGGAGCATCAGGTCCTTCCCAGAGTCGTCAGAAAGCTTATTTCTCTGCTGCCAACAAAGCTACTCCATCAAGCAAGACAAAGAAAAATTCCAGCAGCCAAAAAGGGAAGGGTAAGAGCACCTCACAGGCCTGTGCATACCCTGAGTTCTTGCCCACTAATATGCTGGAGAAGAAGGTGATAGAGCTGGTGAAGTTCCTGAGTGTCAAGTGTGCAACTGAAGAGCCTGTTACTAAAGCAGACATGCTGAAGAGTGTCATCAAGGATCAGAAGGACAATATGCCTGTAATCTTCAAGAATGCCTGTGAATGGATGAAGGTGATCTTTGGCATTGATGTGAAGGAAGTGGATCCTGTTAACCACACTTATGTACTGGTCAAAGCACTAGATCTCACCTATGATGGGAGGCTGAGCGATGACCAGGGCATACCCAAGACCGGCCTGCTGATACTTGTCCTGGGCATGATCTTCATGGAAAATAACTGTGCCCGTGAGGAGAAGATCTGGGAGATGATGCAGAAAATTGGGGTATATCCTGACAAGAAGGATTTCATCTATGGGTATCCTAGGAAGCTCCTCACCAAAGATCTGGTGCAGGAACGGTATCTAGAGTATCGGCAGGTGCCCAACAGTGATCCTGCTTGCTATGAGTTCCTGTGGGGACCAAGAGCCCATGCTGAAACCACCAAGATGAAAATCCTAGAGTTCTTCTCCACGGTCATTGGGAGTAGTCCCACAGACTTCCCGTTCTTGTATATGGAAGCTTTGAGAGAAGAAGAAGAGAAAGCCAAGCCTGCAGTTGCTACCGAGGGTGATACTGCTGCCATGGTCAGTACACAGCCTGGCACCAAGCCCAGGAGCTTCTCCGGCCCTCAGTAAACTCTGAGGCACATTCCTGGCAAAGGGAAATCAAGGTTGCAAGCAATAAGGACATTTCAGGTTATTCATTTTTTTCTGTTGGGTATTTTTTAAATTCTTCTTACAAGGTTTATTAGTTTCAGAATTTATAGTCATTAATTATATAGGTTACACATTATTACTGTTTATCAGGTTTAAGAATGAGAAGTTTGCTGTTTGAAAAATAAGTGGAGAAACTCCTTACGTATTTTTTGTGATCTAGAGCAAGATAACATGGTCCTGGAACAGAAATTTCCTTCGAAATGTTAAAGAACCCAGTAATAGATAAGATCAATAAAGGCAGGGAAAATGTAAAAAATGGTTAATCTTAGAATTTCTGTGTCTCTTTTAATCTGTCATTCTGTAAAACGAAAGATGTATAACTCATTTGATTTGTTTGTTCAAGAATGTGTGAGAAATAAAATTTTACTAAATTTTAGTAAAACTTCCTGGCTCATTTATTCTCCAAATATTAACTGTGCATCTGCTCATCAGAAGGCACTGTGTTAGCAGTGAAGAGTCTAAGATACGAAAGGGAGATGGTGAGATGTCCCATGAAACCCAAAGGACAAGAAGTAAGAACGGAGTGAGGTGGTGGGAATCCAGATGCCAGCAGTCAAGTGTAAGTGCCCTGAGCCAAAGCTTTTTGGGGACTTGGGAACCTCCAGCTCCTTCTGTGGGAATTAACTTCATGTTAAGCTGGGTGGTGGCAGACCAGGCTCTCAGTGTGTTTTGACAGTGGGAGAAAAGATTCCAGTGGAAAAGTGCCCTGAGCAGATTTCTTTGGATCATTGTTAAGCCAAAAAAAGAGTCTACATGTGCTCCCAGTGTAGTTGAAATCAGTGCGCAAACTAAGTGCTCTATGGTATGTATTATCAGCGCAAGGCGTAATTGGGAAATTGATACTCTCCCCCATGGTGCAGTCTGAAGCCCTGTGGTTGGCAGTCTTTGCCCTGGCTTGGGAAGCCAGAGCCCACTCCATTAAAAGGGCATTAAAAAATAGGTGTCTCAATTATAGTATGGCCAACCTTAACCAAGGGTTAGAATTTTGAAACTAATGGTTTGGATGGAAGAGAAGCTGAGAGCAATGGGACATTATTAATTGATATCTAAAATTCTAGAAACTTTGAGCCATGTGTTGTTGGAGAAAACTCTCTCATGTAGAAATTATATAATGTGTTTATAGCTGGGGGAAGTTTACTGAATTTTAGTTACAAAATGCACTTCTGGCCCATTTAGTGACTCATCCTAGAATGCTTGTTCTCCGAGATGTCCTTGATCTCCCTCTCTGTCTCTCCCTCTCCCTCTCCCTCATCTTCTCCTCCTTCTCCCCTGCCTCTCCTTCTTCTCCCTTCCTACCCCCTCCCTCCTCTCTGGCTGGGCCTCACTCCTTATCAGAATTAATTGAGACCCATTCCATCTCCACTCCTCTCAGCCTGAGGCAGACCTTCCATCTCTCAGTTCATTTCTCAGTAGTTTCTCAGTCCAAAAAAGAACCTTTAGGCCAAGGTACTAGAAGCAGACTTAAAGAAAGAGAAGATATGAGAAACAGGATCTGAAGGTCAGCTGTGGACTCGTCTAGGTCCTCCAGCCTGAGCACCAGGATTCTGGCAGGTATTTCTGCACAGGTGCTACATTTTTGTGCCCCTTCAGCATTTCCCCATGATTAGAGCACCTTCCCTTGGTGACTTCCTGTGCCCTGTTGTCCAACACTGGAACCCTATCTGACAACCTAGCACTGCAGGTTTCTCTGGACGCTGCTCCCTTTTCCTGGTGAAACTGCCTTCTTCCTGACAGGCCGCTCCCTACAGAAGTCTCTTGGGTGTCCCTGGCTTTATTCTGGAACCTCTGTAATAACAGCAACCCATTCCATATAACAGTGCACTTTGGAGAATGTTTTCATGCCTGGTCATACCCTCTGATCCTATTCAATGCACTCTCAAATTAATTTTCCAAGGAGGAATGATAAGAGCCTGATTTGCACATAATCCACTGGTTCTTGAATATAAGTCTAAAATTAGAGCTTCTGAAATCACATTGATATCTGCAGTAGGATTTGAATAAGATACATTACTTGAAATAGGCCGCTGAGCCCGTATACAAATGCATATGTGTACTTAGGGGAAAACCAAGCCTCACACAAGCAGTAGATGAGCCATGACCATAGAAGATTGACCAGATGTTAAATTTTGAAAACACTAAAACTCTTAGTTCCTGATCGACATTACAGCTCTGGTGAGAAAGGGAAACAATGGTCGGCAATCCCTCCATTGATTCCTGCGTTTCTCTTCGTACAGGAAAATCTTGTGTTGCAATTCACCTAATGGCACCTACACAGGTGTGCAGGAATGTTCCATCCTGAAAAGAGTAACAGGTGCTCACAAGTTAAAATTTTGATCATGTATCAAACAGAAAGAGAACAATTCTTAGCCTAGCAAGATCACACAGTCTGTCGCAAAGAGCAGTGCAGACTTTGCTGCTAACATTTACAGCATCCATTGAAAACCAGATGTGATCTTGTACTTGAAAGCATGTGAAAAAGATAGGGAATTTTGAGGCAAATTTTGTTCTTTGACAAACCCCTTCAAGAAATCAGGTGATTATTGTCATATCAAATTTTAATGGCTTCTTTTAATTGAACACCTACTATATGACGGCTTACGGAAAAGACTAAAAGGTCACATCCACATCCTGTCTCCTCTCCTTCATGGGCTCATCTCCCATAGGTAGGCAGGAGCTGATGTGCCATTTCCACATTTCTTTTTCCATTTAGAAGCAGACGTGGAAGCTCTGTGTCAAAATGACAGAGCTAAACATAGCAACAACCTGAAGCCCTGTGTGGCCCAAGCGTGGAAGCCTCTGCAACCCAAATCAGAATTTATGTGCACAAAAAGAAAATGATTGCATTAAGTCATTCAAATTTCAGGATTTGTGTGGTGTATATGGTAGCAGTTACTTAGGTGATTAATGCAAAGTCCCTATTGTATCTACATTTATGCAATGCTGTGTTTTAGTAAGTATTAAACATTTTATATTTATGCTGATTCATATTATACTAGTTTAAATATTTAAATGATTCAGAGAGGTCCTAGGCTTTGCAGTCTACAAATGTGCTTATTGCAAAAACATTCCTGAAAATACAGATTAATCATAATTCTTATCTTTGCAAAGATTTTCCTAAGTTCAGTCCCCTTCTCTGAAGTATGTATAATTAATAATCTGACACATAACAGTTTAAAACCAAATCACTTGAAATCAATAACTTTAAATATAAGTTATTAGGCAAATTCTTTTCTCATTAGAAAAATATTATAATGTGGAATATTGGGTTAAATTGGAAAAGGCATAAATACTTTAAATTGTTACAATTATTACTGAATTTTTATTGCAAATATTCTGCAGCATTCATTTTCTCACAAATTAATAACCTCACAGAACAGTTTTATGTTATCAGTCTTTTAAATATGGAAAATTATGAGTCAAAAATATTATTACTATTTTTTAATTTGTATTTCCTCATTATCTAAGTGGCTTAAGTCAAAGAAAAACATTAGCTTAATCCCATGCCTATATAAGCTATGTTTATACAGCTATATCTAGAGTAATGGGATTTCTCTAAGCATGATTTAAAATTCGGAAATGTCAACAGAACATTTCCTCTTCACCGAAAGGAAAAGTAAGATTTTGTCAGAATGTTCAGGAAACAGATCAAGGGATCAGACAGGTCACTCTCATCTAGTGACAGGTTTTGAAAGGATTCAGGTGACAACAATTGCCAGAGTTCCTGAGCAAAACTACATGCCAATCCAGTTCAGAGGGCTCAAGGCTGGCTGTTACCCAGAGCTCTGAATCCATGGTTCAGTGTACAAGGGAGTAGGGTTCAGGAGAGAAGGTGAGGAATCTGGGTAGAGAGGGTGGTGGCGTAGGACAACTCGTGAAGAGTCTTGGGCAATCTCTAAATCATTACCAGCTGGAACCTTCAGTGTGGTCTGAGTGGGCAGGAGAAGCATGGCTGGGTCTTCTGGATAATTCTGAGTGGACCACTACTCCTGACCCCTCTACTGGTACTGGCACCTTGTTGTCTTGATGTCTGTTGGAAACTGCTATGTTCTCTTTCACAGCTCACCTCCTACATGGAGACTGGCATTGTGGGGTGGGTGTCTCCTGGCTAGCAGTTGACATGGGCAGGAAAATAAATGAGCATTGAAAGATTGTTTACAGCTCAAGAAGAGGGAAGTGGAGAGGAAATGGCCTCAGACTTACTACCTCAGTGACTATTCAGGTAAAGGGCTGAAAAAGACCCAGATAATGTACCCTGCTACCATCATCCTTGGATTCTGAGCTATTGATTCCTCAAAGCGCGATTGTGCTGTGGCATGACTGCTGGCCTATGCTGCCACCAGACATTCTCAGGGACAGGAGACTTTGCTCATAGCGAAGACACTGGAAGGGTGAATAGAACACCTATAGAATTGTGATGATTACTTGCTAAATTGAGATTTGAGGTGGCCCAAATCCTGTGTCATACTGTTGACAAAGTGTTTGGGCTCGGGAATGAGGTGTGCATGTTGACACCATCAGAGGTAGTTTCTGGTGGGAATTCTGAAGTTACATGCACAGCTGTAACTTTTCCATAGAAGCAGAAGGCCCAGGCATAGGGTAAACCCTATATTTTGAATCTGTGAAAGCTTTGACACTTTTATTCATGTATACATTCATCCAACAAATATTTACAGAGTGCATGTTGAGATAAACAAGAAAAGGACAAAATACTTAATTTAGCTAGGAGATGACATTGGGCTCCATTGATAGAGTTCATCTTTGAACATAGGTTGAGAAAAAAATTGAGATTTGTATACAGAGCAGCTATCTTCCCTCTTAAAAACACAATTGGTAACCAAAATCTCACAAAATTTTATCAATCCAGAGACCAATTTTTTTTGTACCGGGATTTGAACTCAGGACCTTGTGATTGCCAGACAGGTGCTGTGCAGCTGAGCCATATCCCCAGCCCCAGGGAACAATTTAAAAGGAGAAAGCACGCACCAAGAAAAATTTGACAAATCAGGGAAAATTCATGTGTGTGTGTGTGTGTGTGTGTATATATATATATTTCACACAGGCCCTAATGGATATATGTGTGCTTGTATATGCCTGTGTACACGTGTGTGTGTTTTCAAACACAGTATAAATTTTCAATCTCAGATCACTTTTGAGTAGGAACACCCAAGCACTCCTCACAATTGCTGTGACTGTTTGAGGCAACTCTCCTAGCAGCTCTGCATTTCTGAAGTTTCTCGTGGTAAACAGAGCAAGAGGCTGGAGACAATCTTAGATTCACTTGGAGGCCAAGACTCCATTATGTCTCCTATCTAACTAATGGACAGTGATTCTCAAGGGTTTTTTTTTTTTAACATAAGATATCCATCCTTTAAACTGAACCCCTCTACAGAAATCCAGTCCAGGACGAAGCTCAAGGAATCTGATTACTGTTAGGGCTAGAAGACCTGCATCCTGCCTATTCAGTACACTTCTTCTCCCTTGAGGGCAGTGGGTTCTGACAATCTTAGAACTCTAAATTTGCCCTGAGAAAGACTAGGAAAGCTCTGTGCCAAAGGCCCTTCCTCAGACGCAGACTTCATCCCACTGCTAGCACAGATGTCTGTGTGCACTCCATTCAGTCTAATGCACTGAATTCCAATTTGACTGCCAGAATTTCTGGTACTTTTAACACCTTGCGGCTCACCAATGCCTGCACCTCCAACATACCTTAGCATCCCACTTCTCATTTCTCCCATGTCCCATGGCCCTCAGTTTAGACACACACTACTCACCTCGTTCCACTCTCAGCAGGAAACTGGTAGGAGACTAGTTAAGAATCCTCTTCCCGCAAACACACCATCTTCCTCCAGATTTTTCCCGAGTTCTTTCCTGCTGACTCTAATCCCTGTCTCCATTTTCCTTCGTAGATCTACTTTGAATTTATCTCCAGGAAAAAGTCCTCTGCTGAAGACTTTACTTGGTGGTCTATCAGCATCAATTATCATATAAAACATTATTGAATTTTCTCCATGCTTCCTCCTTTTGAACCTATTCTTGGGTAATAATCCTGCTCCCTCAACAAGAGCAGGGAACTAGAGCATGTTATATTCATCAGCTGTCTCTGCTTCCTCAATTTGGCTCTAAATCCTATTGACTGGTGTTCGGGTTACCTAACCTCAACCTAGATCAGCTAAAGATGTATAGCTTACTTCCTTTTAATAACACAAGGTGAAATTATTCTTATGAGGATTTTGACGTTTATCACACCTACTGTAATAACTATGCATCCACACTTTAAATAATAAGAGTTTTCTAAATCCTTAGTATTGGATCACCTAGTCACTATGCTAGAGCTTTGGATACAAACAACCAACAGCTGACCTCAACATGGGCCTCAGAACAGATACAATCACCAACAACAGCAATCTACTGAATATCCATTTCTGCCTTCTTGGCCTTTGATACATTTTTAGCACATATTTTACACCTCCACTTGGTTATAAATCTCTGTATAGATTACTAATCTTTTTATGATATATTGTCAATTATATCTTAAAGACAATTATGTAGGGATAAAATACACTTTACATTTGCCCGTGGAGTTGCAGTTTCTGGTGCTCTCTATTTATTTCTGTAGCACCCAGAGGCCTACTTGCAATCAATTTCCACTTTTGACAAACTATTTTAGGCTTCATATTTCTGAGGAAAAGAAACCCTTTGATTCATTTTTATTTTAAAACATTTTTCCTGAGTAGATCAATGGTCATCTAGATTTAGTGGGGAGGGATTGGAATATGGCAACTAATAGGTAAAATATTTAGATTCGGGATGGCACAAATATTTTTTAACCCCTCTTTTGAGACTTTTCCTTAAGGTTTCAAATTGTATGCATATTGGATCACTTGAGGTAGACTCACAGATTAATTTGCTCTACTTTTTAGTTTTTTATTCTCTATTTCAGTTTGGAAAGTGTCTATTGTTACACTTTAAATTGCATGAAACTTTACAATGTTTAATCAGCCAATAATCCAAACCAGTATAATTTTTTACTTAGATATTGCAATTTTCTTATCTTGAAGTTCATTTAGAAATTTTATTATATCTTCAAGGCCTGTATTTAATACATTTAACTTACCCTTTACTTCTTGAACATATGAAATAGTTATAATAATTGTTTTAATATCCTTG
Source organism: Dolichotis patagonum (assembly GCA_004027295.1). Lineage (NCBI taxonomy): Eukaryota > Metazoa > Chordata > Mammalia > Rodentia > Caviidae > Dolichotis > Dolichotis patagonum. The sequence goes on along the minus strand of PVJX010021525.1, from coordinate 20,543 downwards.
CCTCCTAACTCTATCATCTATGTCAATTTTGATCAACTGATTTTTCTCTATAGTAGCAATCCTAATTTCATGCTTCTTTGCAAGCCTTGTAATTTTGATTGCATGTCAGACATTGTTAATACTACCTCCGTGAGTGCTGAATATTTTTAATACTATAAATAAACATCCTCAAACTGTCTTCAGGGATACAGTTACATTATTTGGAGATAGTAAGACCCTTTCAGGTCTTGCTTTTAAATTAAGTTGGATAGGATTATGGAAGTGTTTATGCTATGGCTAATTATAAGGCAAAATTCTTCAGAATACTCTACCTAATGCCCCATGAATTATGCAGATTTCCATTCTGATTGATAGGAAGAATTATTTTCAGCCTATTGTGAGTTCCAGAGTTTTCTACCTGTGCAATTCTCTCCTCTCAGGAGTATGAATCTACCTACACTGACCTCCCTGGCTCCCATCTCATATTCTCACCTCGAGGATCTCTGTACATTGTGACTTGCAATATCTCACTAGCCAGTGAGCTGAGACAGTTGCAGTGTACATCTCATTTGTTTGCATTTCTCAAAAAATACTGCTCCTCTTTGTCTGATGTGCAATAAGTTGTAAATTGTTATTTCAGATTCCATCTAGAACTTTGAGTATATATATATATATATATATATATATATATATATATAGTAGGAGTGAAAATTCCCATTTTTTCTGCTACATTGTGTCCAAAAGAAGAAATCCTGTAACCCAAATGTAAAACCTAAATTATTTAAGCATGAAAAATGCCCCCAAATTTCAGTCTTATTCAAATAAAAAATAGGATGGAAGGACTATGGGGCACATATTTATGTTCACATTTACATAAAACTCAAAGAATATAAAGCCAAAGCACAACAATACTTTTTTTGCTGATTGAAATATGAATGATTTTTTAATTCCTTATTTCTGATTTTAACTTTTTCCAGCATTTATAAATATACATATATATCTTTACAATTATAAGATAACATATTTAAAATGTGACTTGTGTTACTAAAATAAAGACATGTTCTATAGGGATTGGGGATATAGCTCAGCGGCATATGCCTGGCAAGCACAAGGTCCTGAGTTCAATTCCTGGTACCAAACCAAACCAAACAAAATATGTTCTATAGATTATTTGTTTGCAATATTGATCAATCTTTTGTCGGATTCTATGTGGCTTCTGACATGCTTATTGCTTGTATAACTAGGAAGAAAGAAATGAAATCCAATTAGTAGGCTATGCTTACTCATCCAATGTCCCTCGAAGTTTCAAACACTATGTTGCACAGATAAGAAAGTATATTCTTTCTAATGACCTCATTTCATAAAATGTATTATTATATTTTGAATGTGAATTATAGCTAAACTGCACACTTAGTGACATGATTAAATCAATATTTATGTGAAGTACAGTACATAGACAATGTCAGGATGATTATGATAATCACATTCTTTATTAAAAGGGATGCTTTTATATAATTTGGTGAAAGCTCATAGCAAAAATATTCCAATATTTTAAAAATAAGTTCCTTAGTCATTATTACCATTAACTTCAACTTATGTTTGAAAAATGCACTTTTGCTTAAATATTCCTTTATTTTCCTATGAAGGAACATTTTTATAAGAGCAATATTATAAGAGCAATTATCTTTTTTCATAAATTATTATTCAATGCATGGTTCTCTAACCTAACTGATGAGTATATTTTGCAAAGGAAATATCATGTTAAAAGTGCTATAATTTGTGAGTTTATTGCTTCACTATCATATATATATATATATTTTTTAGTATTCTGTTTTTAGCTACAATTTGCATAGCTATTTTGTGAATTCAGTGATCCCGTATTTTAATATTTTCATGTACACCTTTGTTTAATGAAACCATTAATGGCCACTGACATGATTTCATATCATTTATGTGCTTTAAGATTTACTTACTGTACTCTATCCTTTGTTTTGCCTTTTTAGAATAAACACACAGTCTTCTTCATTATGTGAGCATCCTTTATGTTTTGGAACATAGCACATTTTCTTAAAATCATCAGCCCCTGATTTTTATCAAATGGTATTGACCCAAAGTTGTTTCTACAGGTTTTCAGTTGTAAAATATGTACACATTATTCACAAAGGATTTATGACACTTATTTTTTTCCATTTTTCATTATAGGATCATGTTTTCCAAGAAAATATGTAAAACAGTTAATATGCATCAAATCTTTGCCAATACCATTTTTAACCCAAGTCATTGAATAACCAGAATTAGTCCTTTAAAATTTTTTCTACCTAACTGAGATTTTTTAATTTTCTTCAAAGAGATTTTTTTCCGTTGATATTTATTATTGTATTTATCGTTTGAATTACATTAATCTCTGCCATTACTCTATGACTATTATTATCATATTTACGCTTTGCACTGGGTATAGTTTTCTTCTTTTTATTATTTGTTAGAAGAGGATATAATTGGAAACAAAAAATTTCTGTTTTTATTTTTTTTTTTCGGTGCTGCAGATCAAAACTCACGATCACGCGCTTGCAAGGCAGGCGCTTATGCCGCTAAGCTAAATCCCCAGCTCCCAAAACATTTCTTTTTAATATAATCCTTAGTGACATAAGTTCCCATGAAGTTCCGTGTTGGCTAAATCTCAAAAATTCTTATATGTGAAGATAAAATTTCATTAACTTAAAGATATTTTATAATTTCCCTCAAAAAAATTTTAAGTGTGAGTAGTAAAACTATATCATGTAACTTATAAATATTTTGGACCTTAAAGACATAACAAAATATAATTAGGGAACTTCAAAATGTCAGAGTGAGGAATCAAAACTAATATGCTGACTGATGGTCATCACTGATGATTTCTGAGAAATACTGTACATTGACATAACCAGAGCTATGTTTGAAAAAAATAAATTTTGAAGGGCAGAATATATTGGAGGCAGGAAGTGGACAGGTACATAGGAATCTGCTTGCTACTCATTCTAGCCAGCTATACCATATCTTGAAGTCACGTGTTCTAAATTTCTAAGAAGGAAGGATCATTTTTCTAATTTCCAATCACTTTAAATTTAAATCTCAATTTAAATGTACTAGCAAATTCATTATAGTGTCTCCTGCAATTCTAATTAACCAATACTTTAACTATCTATCTACATGAGTGACTAGTTTAACCGTTATGTTGGCCAAGTCAGTTAAATCACTTAAATTGAGCTTAAACTGTTGTTAGTGGAAAATATGTTTGTAATTAGAGTTTTGTTTTTATTTTTTTGGTACTGGGGATCAAACTCACAACCTCAAGCTTGCCAAGCAGGTGCTAGTGCTGCTGAGCTAAATCCCCAGCCCATATGTTTGCATTTAATACATATTTTTTAAACTATAAGTAATTGCTACTTAGCTACATATAAGCTAAGATTTTATTGCCATGAGACATAATTAGTATGAAATTAGATTCTTATAAATCTATGCCTAATTATTTTGACTCATACACCTAAAACCTAGTTGCTCTATATGTTTAAAAATATTTAAAAGCTTTCATGATCTTATAAACTAAAACATTTATTTCAACAAATCTCTTGGATTTATAAATATTATGGTGGTAACTCAACTGTCTTCTAACATGTATGACTTATAAGGCAAGGAAGATCAAGCTGATCTGGCCTCAGAAAACAACATTACATGTGATTCTGCAAGAATCTTGTGATTTTAATGAGTTTCATTATTTTTGTAATAGAGCCAAGTGTTAAAAAGCCATATTATATAGGCAGTGATTTAGAATATTCTCTTGATTAGGTACATAAGAACATAGGAATAATATACTACTATGAACAGTAGAAGAGACAGTTAATAACCTTACAGTTATAGCAGTCTGGTAAGGTATTCATTTTCTCTACTTGGTTCTTTGCACTGGACACAAAACTGAATCATGGCTATTGATATACAACATGGTCATTTCGAAATCACAAGGTGACTTAAAAAATAGACACTTCCCTAAAAAGGAACCACAAATGGCTAATGAGGAAAATGTGTTCAGCATCGTTGGCCATTAGAGATATGCAAATCAAACTAACTCTTAGATTCTGTTTTACTTCAGTAAAAATAGCTATCATCAAGGACTCAAAAACAGAATAATGCTGGCAAAGTTGGGGGAAGAAATCATTGTACATTATTAATAGAAATGTAAACTAGTAAAACCACTGTGGAAATTAGTACGGATATGACTTAAAATACTAAATAAAGTTCCGTTCTACCCAGATAGCCCTCTTCTAGGTATCTTTCCAAAATCATCATTTTACAGTAATATGTGCACACTCATGTTTATAGCAGCACAACTCATAATAGCTAAGCTATGGAAATAACTTATAAGCCCATCAACAGATGAAAGGTTAAAGAAAACGTGGTGTATACATACAAAATGGAATAGTACTGAGCCATAAAGAAAGATAAATTTGAGTAATTTGTAGAAAACAATGGATGAAACTTGAGCCTGTAATACTAAATGAAATGAATCAGACACAAGAGGTTAAATATCATGTGGTTATTTTTATGTGAGAAATCTGAAATTAAGTACTTTAAAAAAAATCAAAGCAGTAGACTTTGTGGAGATGAGAAAGAGCGTGGTGAAGGGAGGGAGAGGGAGGGGAAAGGGAAGTAAAACTGATCAAGATATGATGTATAAATATATTTATAAATATATTTGCAATATATATATTTGCAAATAAATATATTTGCAAATTTTCCAGAATGAATGCATTTATTATATATCACAAACACATACTAATAACCAGGTTTTTATAAAGAACACTTGAGAACTTTATTAATAGCACTTCTGCAATATTTTTCCATGTGAATCCCTTTCAAAATCTGATAAAAGTGTTTAGAAAATGGCAAACTTTGTGAACAAAATCCTCTTCATATATAGTAAAACTCATAAGCCCATTATTTTAAGGAGTTCATAGATTTCATCCTGTTATGAGATGAATTGGGTTCCTCTAAAAGACATTGTGACGTCCTAACTCTTAGTACTTATGAATGTAATATTCACAGACCTAATAAGACATTACAGTGATCACAAATCCAACACAATCTGTTACAAAAAGAGAGAAAGCGATGTGAGACACAGACACACGAATGCCACATGAAGATGGAGACAGAGATTGAAGTAAGTTATCTATAAATCATGGAGCACCGAAGATCACTAATAGCATGGTGTCTCTTTATATCCACAAAAGAACAAAAGATTTTTAAGAATTTTACCGACTTTGGCTAGAAAGGGATAGAAATGGGATGAAATGAAGAAAGAATCAAATGATTTTCAGGGCAGAGTCAGGAATGCAAAGACCAAAAAGAACACAAGTCTGGAGGGTGGGGCTGCCACTTGTTGATTTGCAGAGGATGAGCACACAGGGTGTGGGAGGAAGAGGCTATGTGGGCTCCAAGAACAACAGTTACAGTATTAGTAGGTCTTGGGAGCTGACAGGGTATTCCTTGCTTTGCTGTGAACTTGCTCTAGAACAGCAGATTTTTTCCCCCTGCGAATTTGTTCCTTTTGCAATAGGGTGTCTAACTTACGTCTTCCTCTACCCCACTTGGAAATAAATACTTCACTTCCTAGCTCTCACAGTTCCATCATGAGAGGACTAAAAGTCTCACTCATAATTTACTTAAATGATTGGGATGATGAGATTTGGGAATTTTGGCATTAATTATATTAGTTCCTTTTTTTAACTTAAAGTTCATTGAGAATAGGCTAGAACTTTGGAGTATAACAGAATGGAGATAAAGTACTTTGTACAAAGGAGAACAAAAGGCAGATTTTTCTGGGCTGAATTTTGTCTCCCAAAAAAGATATGCTAAAGATTTAACATCTCCATCCTGCTAAAGTGAACTTATTTGGAAATAGCTTCTTTACAGATAATAATCAAATCCTTGAGGTGCCCTCTAATCCAAAATGACTGGTGTTCTTATATATTAAAAAAAGTATGATGTAATACACAAGGAAAATATCATATGCACATAGAGTTGGAGGTCAGAACTTACAAACCCAGGAAAGCCAGTGATTACTGTCCAACTACAAAAGAGAGACATGGAATAAATTATCCTCCATAAACTTTATATGAACCAACACTGCTGACACCATGACTTTGAACTTTTTTTGGTGGGGGTCCCTGGAATTTAACTCAGGACCTCAAGCTCGCCTTGCAGGTGCTACACTGCTGGGCTATATCCCTGGCCCTGATTTTGAATTTCTTGCATCCAGAATTTAGACAAGCATTTTTAAATTGTTTTATGCCACCAAGTTTATAGTACTTTATTTCAGTATCCCTGGCAAACTAATAAATTCACCCTCAATTGTCATCCACAATATTTAGCAATCTATGAAACTTAGGGACTTTCCAGTGGGAAGTATTTACTGCTGAACCAGATCTAGAGGCTAGATGTCTTGAATACAGTGTAATGCAAGCATGGGGAATGTTCTAGTGACCAAACGTAAAACTGCAACCCAAGACCCATTCATTTATCACAAAGTGCCAATACTGCAATTAAAGCTGAATAGTGAGGTGTTAGCTTAGAAAAAATGACTCATACATTAACACCTTTTGTCATAAAATAAAAAACACAATAATATGTGTGCTATAGGTTCGCCAGCATTGAAATGCATACTTTACTCCAACTTCTATGACTAAAACTTGATAATATTATATCTTTTAAGGTGTTTGCATAATTTAATGAAGTACAGAAGAGTGTGTTTTGAAAATGGGACATGCTAGCATCAGAAATTTTATTCCAGAATTTTCATTCTCCATCTGACTAACCTTTGCTTACTGATTAATGTGCTTCTGTGTCTTCTCCACAAGCATAGCATCGAATAATAAATTTGCAGCTGACTCACAATTTAATGGATATTCAAATACACTCTTTTCAAGTGCTGGATAAAATCGTATCTTCTGTAAAATAAAATGTAAGTAATGGGCAAAAATCCTTTTACCTACTAAACTGTTAGTGTGAGTATGTATGTCATAGTTATTTTCTCATGGTTGGTACACCACAACTTAACAGACACCCACAACTTTAAAGGAGGAAAGGTTTATTATGGTTCACACTTTATAGAGATTTCAGTCCATGGTCCCTAATGTCTCCAAGGAAGAATGGCAATGGTAGAGAGGCAGGCAAAGGTGGCTTACTCATGACAGGGCAACAGGAAACAGACAAAGATTAAGGGAGGAGGGATATATCCCTGCCAGGTCACTCCCCCAGTGACCCAGAATCCTCCAACAAGATTTCACCTCCCAAATCACATTTAGCTTAAATGCATCAGTGTTGAATATCCACTCCCATTATCTGATCACCTAACCAAAGCCCTACCTATTAGCACATGACACTTGGTGAGGGGGACATCTAGATATAAACTACAACAAATTTAGTTTGTTAACCAGGATTAATATCTGTTCCCTGAACCCATAAATCTTTGAAATATGGGAAATATATGAGCTTAAAAATATATGGGTGCATAAGTCAAAATTCAAACAATATAAACCAGAGCATAATGTTTTTTTGAATTCACAATATAAAGGCAAGGTTCACAGTGTTAAGAAAAAAAAATGAAAAAGAAGCAATCATTTCCATTAAATTCATTTTCAGTTTTCACTGTCTACAGGAAAATATACTATCATATCTAGTGTGAGTTCAGGGTCTACTTCAGGAAAGGTTTCTTTCTAACTTTCTTTTGTGCAATGGTAAAAAATTATATTAGCTGGGCAAAAAGTAAAGATGTAAATATTAATATTAGAAAATCATCCATCGTCAAGTATTTCCTGGGTGCCTACAGTGTGTCTGGTACCATGTTGCACACTGAGAAATTAGATATGGTGTCCATCCTCAAGGGATTTTGCAAATAAGGAAATAAACAAAAATATCAATTACTGTACATGAGCCATCTGATCCAACTAGTAATGGTGGGAGAGAGTAAGGAGAAAGGGCGTCCTATAGGAGACTGTAACTAAACTGAATCTTAAAATTGACAAGTGAATTCCAGAGCAATGTGACAGTGTGAGCTAAAACTGGTAAGAAAGACTGTGCTAAATGAAACTTTAAAATTATTAGTTGTTTACCTCAAATGCAAATTAACTAAGTGTCCTATATTTATATTTTCTAAATTTAGTACCTCCATATATGCATAACTGAAAACACTTCTGTGTTGCTGCAATGTTGAGTGTAAGACAAGTCTTGTGAAATGGTGCTGGAATGGTTGTTAGAAGTCAGATCCTGAAAAACTACATTTGCCAAATTAGGCACTTACACTTCCTTGTCAGGAAAGTAGTGTGTCCTTGGCAAGTTGACTTATTTTTAAATGGGAAAGGAGGCTGCCCATTAAACGACGATGAATAGGATGCTGTGGGTGAGAAGGCAAAGTTCAAATGAAGGGAATTTTGACTTGGAGAGCTGAGTCATTTTATATAGCAAGTAAAATTAAGTCTTTCATGGATTATAAAGACGTGAACACGTCTGTCAATAATAAGCATATAGTGGACAATTGAGAGCCTGACGTGATAGGCACAGAAATAAACAATTTATATTACCTCAAATAGTTTTCCAGAAAATTCCATAGATTAGATATGTAGGCATTTTCATTTTAAAACACTGGGAACATTTTAACCCAGTGCTGGCACTTAAGATTTATAGAGAGACAGTTAATTATCCAAGTATACACATTGAGTAATGTCCTAATGTGCACATCATAACATATTATATACAATTAAGGTCATGAATAACACACAAATGCCTATGTTTATATGTCTATATAAATATTAATGTGGATATTACTAGGTGAAATGCCTAAATAAATGTCTGACTTTATATTTTGTCAATGTCTAAGTAATCAACTCTAGTGTCACCATTTGATTCATTATTTATATTACACAATCTTTCTGGAATGGAATAGTATGACAGGAATTCTCCCTTTTCTGAACAAGAATGCAGTTGGATAGCCAGTGTCTGGTGTGATGGTACATACCTGTGACCCCAGCACTTGGGAAGCTGCAGGATCTCTGTGAGTTTGAGGCCAGCCTGGGATACAAAGGGAGTTCAAGACCAGCCTGAACTGCATAGTGAAACCATGTCAAAAAGACAAAAAATAAAAAATAACCAATGTATTGTTTTGTCATATGACTATTCATCTTCCCAGATTAGAGACATAGAATTTTGACATTGAAAACTACTTCAAAATTAATCAAGCCCATCTTCTCCTGTGAAAGAATCCCTCTCCGACATCCTTACCATATGGATTATTCCTTCCTGTTCAAATATCTACCACGGCAGGAAGACAAATGGTATCTATTCTATCATGGGACAGCTATCGTAGGTCTGTGCTGTAGCACACTAGGTGGGATAACTTTGCTTTTTAAAGACAATTCATAGGTTTACCTTTAATTCCCTAAGGTTTTGCTATTAATAAAATTTTTTTCTGCTCTTCCTTATTTGATTTATATCATGGTTTTAAAATATGTCCACATATTCTTTAATACTAGTCCTTTCCAGAAGTAATATTAATTGCACACATGTGCACACATACACACTTTTTAGTGCAGGATGGAGTAGTCAATTGAGTATGGCAAAAGTGATCACAGGTGAAAAATTCCTTCCCTATTCTCCCTCTTAGATCACTTGCCCCAGAGAAAGCCAGTTGCAATGTTTCCAGACACTCAATCAGCCACGTGGAGAGATCCAAGAGATTAGGTACTAGTGAATCACACCCAGATCAATCCAGGAGCTAAAGGCTGTGTGAGAGCCAGTTTGGAAATAGATTGTCTCTGCTCTCATCAAACGTTCCTATCATTGCAACTGTGACCAGCACCTTGACTGCAACCTTGTAAGAGATATTAAGCTAGAATGAACCAACTAAGCTTATCTGAAATTAACGAACCTTAGAAACTTGGAGATGAAATAAGTTTGCTTTTTTAGCCTGCTACATTTTGGGGTTCTTTGTTGCACAGCCAAAAATAACTAATATGACATGGTTTTTGGAACTTTTTACACACTGACTTCCTTTCCAGGCAAATTAAAATTTGGTAATGTCTATTATAATATTTCAACACAACAATTGATCAAAATTATTCTAATTGATGCCATGCTACTCAGTGTAAGCCATACTGAACTAGCTTAAGAATTGAAAAATCAAGAGATTGTAAAATTGCAGTGAACTGAATATTGTGCTTTTTTATGTATTTGGCAAGTCTTATGTCTTTTATCCCATGGCTGCACGATAATTTAAAAATCTAAACCAAAAATTGCGGTATTTATTCACATTAAACATTATCTCATTTGACATCAAATGCTTCCACCATCCCCAAACTCCTTGTTTTTAATTTTTTTTTATTTTGAGATAATTCTGGGTTTGCATGAGATTTCAAAGAATAATATTGAGAGATCCCATACCAGCAAATTGCCAAAAAAGACATGAGCACTATACATCAGACTCACTTAAACTTTGAGTTTTAGGCACATTAATGTGTAGGTATGTAAACATTTCATTTGTATAAATTTATCAAATATGTATATTTGCAAATACAACATGACAGTCACAGTAAATAACTCAAAACCACTGTAATTCCTTACACTGTCCTTTTTGTAACCACACCCACTCAACTTCCTCCCCTACCCCTCCACAACCAGTAATCCATTTCCAATGGAAAATGGCAAAGTAGGTAACTAAGGAAGGTCATTCCAGCAAAGAAACAGTAAAACAAACAGGTAAAAGCCCTTGAAATCAACTAAGACTGATAGTCAAATCTTTACAGAAATCAAATGAACCAAGAAATTGAAAGCAAAGGAAATTTAAAATGATTGGAAAGGTTTTTGGTATTTTTACTTGGCCTTGCCTTTGCTATCTTGAAGATGGTAGCTGATGTTTTTTTATGTGGGAGCCTGGTCCCTCATTCTGATGGAAGCAGAACAAATCTTATTCTCAAATCATTGTTTTTGTCTGTTTCTACTTGTCTTGTAATTATCTGAAGGACAGAAACAAGGTGCTTGCCTTTGTTGTGCCTAATTCAGAATTCTCTGGGAGAAAAAGTAGTTATGCAGAGAGCATTCCTTTAAAACGCTAAGAAAAATGCCACCACCGGAGGTAAGAATTGCAAGTGAAGCAAACAATAGACATATTGCAAACCTTGGAGAAAAACTTGGAAGTGAATTTCATGGGAAAATAGGGTATTGAAAATGACCTGCATATATAGAGAAATTCAAAAAGCCATGCACATGGCCAGAACATGCTCGGTAAATATCTGAAAATACTTTGTGGTTTCACCTCTGGCTGATCTGTAGGCTCAGGGAAAACAGGAAATGAGAGTAAGGTGACAAGATAGGTGGCCAGGCTAAGCCCAACACTGAGACAATCCGGCAACTGAGAGTGTACAAATCTTTCAACCCCCCAGTTAAATTTCTTCCCATGAATTTTGTTATTTTTGATTCTACTATAAGTGGAATTTCATTCTAAATTTCTTTTTTTGACTGATTTCTTGTCCATATATTAAAAATGGAACTCTTTAAACAGAGACACAGACCACCTGAAGACAATACGAAACTGAGAAATAAAACCACAATAATAGTGCCAACTAATCTCTGACAATGACACAATGGAGAAAGGGCAACATCTTCAATAAATAGTGCTGGTAAAACTGGATATTCACATAAAAATGAAACTGGGCTCTTACACGACACACAGAGACAAACTGTAAATGGATTAAAGGCTTAAATGTGAGGTCTGAAACCTTAAAACTCTTAGAGCGGTCAAAAGGAAACACTTCCTGAACAACGAACATGACAGTGAATTTTTGGAAGTGACACCAAAAGCACTGAAAACAAAAGAAAAATCAAAAAGTAGACTAATTAAATTAGAAAGCATCTGCATAACAAGGGAAATAATCAACAAGGTAGAATAGGTGAAAGATAATTTTAATTTTGAACCATACATCAAAGGATCAATACCCAAATTTTATAAGGAACTCACACAACTCAATAGCAAAAATAAACAGATAAATAGATGATAAAAGATACATAGATAGATAGATAGATAGATAGATAAAATTACCTGAATTAAGAAAGGGGCAAAGAGCTTGAATAGAAATACTTTCACCGAAGACATACAAATTGCAAACAGTCATATGTAAAGGGGCTCAACATTACTAATGACTAGGGAAATGCAAGTCAAAATCACAAGAGCTATCACCACACATATGTCAGCACGGTTATTCTAAAAGAAAACACAGGATAGCAAGTGTTAGCAAAGGTGTGGAGAAAAGGAACCTTCATACAGTGTTTGTGGGGAATATAAATTGGTTCAGTAATTATAGAAAATAATATGGAAGTTCCTCAAAAGATGAAAAATTGAACTACCATATGATTCAATCCAGCAGTCCCGCTACTGACTATATATCAAAAAGAAAGGATACTAGTATTATGGAGATATATGTGTACTCTATGTTCATTGAAGTATTAATCACATTAGTTACCATATAGAAATAGGTGTCCATTGAGGGATGAACAGAAAAACAAAATGTGTTGTGCATATAATACCTGTAGATATATGTACATAAAATACAAAATGAATGAGCCCTAAAAGGAGGAAATTCTTCCATCTGCGACAACAGTGATGAATGTGGAGGACATTATGTTAGGTGAAATAATCCAGAAACAGCAAGACAAACTGTGTGATCTCATTTTATGTGGAATCTGAGGAATGAATTCATAAGCAAAAAATATAATAGTGGTTGCCTGGGACTTGACGGGAGATGGGGAGGAAGATGAGAGTCAAAAGGTATAAACTTGCAGCTATAAGACAGATAGGTGACTATCGTTAATCATTCTGTATTTTCCATTTGAAATTTGATAAGAGAGAGGATAGATTTTAAATGTCTTAACCACAGAAGTACAAAACTGGTTACATTAAGTGGTAATAGACATGTTCATAAATTTGTGGCAATCAGTACGATATCAAGTTGCATCATATATCTTGAACATATACAAATAATTCTTATTCATCAGTTAGATTTTCTAAATAAGAAAGCAGAGATATGCAAAATGGAATTTCTAAAAACTTGATCTAGGTCCAATGGCAGCCATCAGGCAGGCAGTGCTGGCGGGGTCTGGAGTGCCCTGCGCCTGTGTTTGTGGCATCACTTTATCCGTCATCCCCAAGGACAAAGATTGTGATATCTGAGGGATCCAGGCACCAGGCCCACAAACTTATTGACAGACCAGGTCACCTTCTAGGCTCTGAGCAAGAGGTAAGTGCAGCCCGTAGGAGTCACCCTCAGCCTCACACTTTCTGCAATAAACAGGATAAAACAACTTAAACATAAACTTGAACTGACAGGTTTGAAAGTTAATGTCCAAACCAGGGGCTTTAAGGGCCTTTCTTACATTCTAAGATATAGGGGGAAAAAAAAGAGATTCTGATGAGGTTGTATGAGATGGAATCAGAGGCTACGTGGAAAAGAAAACACAACTGACACTTTTCAGAACAAAAATGGATTATGGTAAAGTCCAATTACTCACTGAGTTTGTGTCAATAACCAAAATATCAAAGGAACGTGTGCCTGTGGAGAAAGCTCTGATATTTGAAACTTCGGGACTCCTCTGGCTGTGAAGTTCAGGAAAGCTCAGGAGAGCCTTGCGGTTTGCTGAAAAAAAATCATCTCATCATCACATGCCTAAAGTTCATAATACATGGCCACCAGGTGGGAAAAATAAAGCAATACATTTTGAAATGAAGCTGGTGTATTAGGTTCCAGAAGAAATGATACTTATATTTCCCATAAAGGGCAGCAAATTAGAAGCTGTTGTCCTCTCTGGATCATTATTCTATAAGGAAGAAAAAAAAATCTGCCCTGACTTAACTCTTGCATACTTTGCTACAACCAGATTCATGAAAACTGTCCTTCTGGGAAGAGTTCAGGAAATAAATACATTGGTATGTGCTCATAAGATCACTGTTGGATGGTATTCCCCTCAACCAGATTTTGCCAACCAGATTGGTGGCTTCAAAACCTCAGAGGAAAAAAATCAGATGCAGAAGTCCCAAATGCTGATAGTAATTTGGTGGCATACTGTTTTTTTTCTTGACCCAAATTTGGCATGACATTTTTTTCTTCTTTTTTGGTACAGATTGTTCCTGAGTTGCCCAGGCTGGCTTTGAACTCCTGCCTCAGCATCTGGAGTCATTGGGATTACAAGTATGTACCACTACACCTGGCTTGGAATAATCCTTTTATATCTTTTTATTTCAAAATTTCATTGTCAGACGCCTCATTCTTGTACTCTTTAATAGTACCAGGCAAAGACTTCCATGAAATATACCACAGAGTAGTTCTGAGTTTTGCTATCAAAAGATGAGGAAGAATTTCTCCCCATTTTGTTAATTTTAAAAACAAAAACAAAAAAAGAATTAAAACGATGATCAGAATTTCAAAACCAAGTGATAGGAGATTAATACTGGTTAATATATTGTGTATTGCTATCTCCGAGGTAGTTGTTCAGATTGAGATTTGCAGTACAGCAAAAGAAATGAGTTAAGAAAACTAAGTGGATATATCTTGTAGTGGCCCCTTATTTTTTCAAACTCATTTCTTTGCTGTATAACCGGTCTCAAACACAGGATCTCAGGCTGACTCAAAGCTATTCCTTTTAGTCGGAAGATCTCTTAAAAGCCACGAGGTCCACCCAGCTGCCTTGGTTCCCTGTGTGAAGAGACACAACCCAAGGCAAGCCAAAGGACTTTAGGTCACACCATGCTGCAAGCCAGAAGAGCTCTGGCACTGGAACTAGATGTCTGCCCATGTAGGTGACATATGTACTCTACTCCCAGGCAGTGACAGGAGATGGTGTACTCTACTCCCCAGTAGTGAAGGTAAATGGTGGTCTGGCTGCTACCCCTGGTCAACACTTTGATAGTTTCCTTATAATTTGATGAAGATTGTATTACTTTTATTTCAGAGTAAGAAAATCTTATTTCAAAACCTTTTAATCTTAGTTATCATCATATTTCTTTGGAATTTTTTTTTCTTTAGAATTTTGAATCAGCAGATTATACTAACAGAGAAGATGCAGCAGCTGAGAATGATTTATTTGGAGTGTAGTAGTAATTGTGAAGCAGAGTATGAGAGTCTTTTCTTACAATTTTCATTATGTGTACGCTTCCTTGTTACTAGGTCCAGCCATTAGAATTGTTAAACAGCACTTCAACAGCATTTGTCACTGAATTTTCTAAAGGCCCCTTTGTGTCACTTAGTTTATTAATTTTTCCAGGTTTGACATGCAAAGATTCTCATGAATTACAGAAGCTGAGTTGATTTGTCCTATTTATTAAGTACCTGCAAAAATGTACCAAAACCATTTATGTAAATGTTTATGAACTTATCATTAATATAATTGTTGATCCACTTGTGCGATGATGTATGTGGACATTGTTATGAATTAAAAATTTTGGTCTTTTCATGATCATAGAAAAATGATCTAACTATATTCTCTCTGCAAGTGATTCATTTTAAATCCAGACAAAAATAGGTGGGACACAAAATAATGGAAAAAGACACTCCATGTAAATAGTAATCGAAAAAGAATGGGAGTGACTAAATTAACATCAGGCAAAACACAAGAATAAATTCTACAAGAATAAAAAGGAACTGTCCATATTAATTAAAATGTCAATCTATTAAGACTATTCAAAAACCATAAATATGTTTACCTAAAAACAGAGCCTAAAATATTTTTTTAAAATTTTAAAATAACAGTAATAGTTGAGAATTAAATATTCAGCTTTCTCTCTCTCTCTCTCTCTCTCTCTCTCTCTCTCTCTCTCTCAGTAATAGGCAGAGCAAGTAAAAGATCAGTAAGAAAATATAATACTGGAACAGCACACAAAATCGACTACATCTAACAAATACATACACTACATACTACACACAGAAACAGCACAAAATATACTACTCTTAAATGCACATAAACCATTCACAAGAATAGAAAGTATATTAGGCCAAAAAGTTAGCCTTAACACATTTAAAGAGATTTAAAACATTCTAAGCATCCTCTCCAACAATAATGAATTTAATACACTAGAAAACAAAAACATGAGGAAAACTGGAAAGTTTAGAAATATGAAGCAATCGAACAATGGGCAACATATTATTAAACAACCAATGAACGAATGAAAATTACAATTAAAATTGGAAAATACTTTTCAAAAAACGGAAATGAAAGTACAATATATCAAGACTTAGAAAATGCAGTGAAAGCAGTGTTTAGAAGAAAATCTATACTGACAAATACCTATATTTAAAAAGAAAACTTTTTTTTAAATCAGTAGCCTAATTTTACACCTTAAGGGACTAGAAAAAGAGGATTAAACTAAAACCGAAATCTGAGGAAATAAGAAATCTAAGAAAATAGAAAGACTGTAGGGAAAATCACCAAAACCAGAGTACTTGAAACAATTAACAAATTTGACAAACTTTTAAAAGATTAAGAAAAAAGATGTCTCCAATTGCTAAAATTAGAAATGAAAGTGAAGATATTACTATTGAGCTACAGTATTAAAAATTATTTTAGGAGACTATTATTAACAATGGCAAATAACAAATTAGAAGACTGGGTTAAAATGCACAATTTCCTATAAAGATTCAAACAATGAAAACTGACTCAAAAATTAATAAATTTTAATAGATTTATACTAAATAAAGACATGGAATCTATGTATTAATCACTTTCCTGTTACTGGAACAGAATACCCAACACCTGAATTTTAAGGGAGGAGAGGTTTATGGGTAACAATTGAGTTCAGTGCATGGTTGGCTGAAGGGCAGAAACAGCATAGTGGAAGTACACAGCAGATGAAAGCCATTCCACCAATGGCAGCCAGGAAGCAGAGGAAAAAATGGAAGGTTAAGGAATAAGAACACATCCTTCCAGGTAATGCCCCTAATGCCCTGCCTCTTCTGACCAGGCTCCAACTCCAAACATATGAGACTTTGGGGGGAATTTTAGATCAACAATCCAAAACCTCTCATCCATAAAAAGTCCAACATTATCTGCACATGGTGGCTCATGCCTGTAATCTCAGTACTTAGGAAACTGAGGCAGGAGGCAGGAGGATCACTGTGAGTTTGACGTCAGCCTGAGCTACACAGTGAGTTCAAGGCAAGCCTGAACTACAAACTGAAACCCTATCTTGAAAGAGTCTCAATCTCCTCCAAAAGTACAAGACTTTACAGTTTAAATCTATACATTTTAATGCAAAAGGGATTAATGATCCAAAAGAAGGAGCTAAAAAGTAATTTAATGTCTTAGAAGAAATTCAGGTTTAGCAATGAGTTATTAAATATCACACTAGAAGCACAAGCAACACACACACACACACACACACACACACACATCTGTAAGCATGGTAGAACACAACTGTAATCTCAGCACTGAGCAGGATCACTGTGAGTTGAAGTCAGCCTGGGCTGTATAGTGAGTTCATGTCCCACCTACACTGCTTAGTGAAACCCTGTTTCAAACCAACAAAAAAAATAGGTTTACTCAACTTTATCAAAATATTTAAAAATTTTTCTCACCAAAGTCATTAGCAGTCCAGTAATCATAGCACTCTGGGAGTCTCAAAATTAAGAAAGAATAAAATAAAAAGGGCCAAGAATGTGGCTCAATTGGAAAGGCCTGTACTCAATCCCTAGTACTACAAAACAAACAAAAACCAAGACAGGTAGAAACAAAACCTCCACAACTATTGGGTCCTGCTCTAGATCCCTGATCTCCCAAAGGATTGTACCTCAGAGGTTAAATAAAAAGAGACAATTGCATGATTTTTTAGGTCTCCAGGAGGGAGCCTAGTCGAGCTCAAGACTCCAAGGGCTAAGACCTCAATTGCTCTGGATCATCCCACTTTTATTAGGACCAAGGACCAAGGACAAAAGGTGAAAAAAACTGAAAAAAGCACAGGAAATGAGCAGGACCTTGGGAGTCACTTCAAAGACTTCTCCAAGTGGTAAATTATCCCAATTTAGGAGAATCATCTTATCTCCAAGATAACATTCATGGTCGGATTGAGACTGCAGGAGAGAAGTTCGCTTAACTGCTGTCTCCATTTACTTAATTAGTGGAGGAACCAAGGTGTCTTCAGTTGTGGGCTTATCTTGCCCTTTGAGGTATCTCTGGCCTCACAGGCCACTACAGGCCTCAGCCAGGACCAGTGATTCATAGAGGCTCACTTACTATGAATCAGCTCCCGTTGCCAGGCAAGGGCCCGAGGCCTAGGACAGGCTCACAGATAAACATAGAAAGCCAATTAGTGAATTTTAAATCCTGCTCAGAGCCGCTTCATAGTGGTCTCCAACACACAACTGGAGAAAATATTTGAAAACTGTATATGATTAGGTTCTAATGCCTGGAATATATGAAAACTCATTACAAATTTTAAAAATTTAAAAGTCAGTAAAATAATTTAGTTGTCATTTCTTCAAAGAAGATGTCTAAATGACAAGCATTTGAAAAGATGGTCATCTTCACTCATTAGGGAAAGATAAATCAAGGCACAAAGAAATATTATCACATACCCACTAAGAGAAATCTTTTTTCCAGCAAAAGGCCAAAATGCAAAACATTACCTATTGGCATGAATGTTGAGAAATTAATGAAAATATAAAATGCAACTGCCCTGGAACACAATTGGTGAGTGGCACTTCAGATGAGACATGAACTAACCACAAAAACTTCACTTCTGGGTATATACTCAAGAAATTTTAAAACAGATACCCAAACAAAAATTAGTACACAAATAAATGTTCATGGCAGCACTATTCACAGGAGCCAAACAGAAAAGGAACACTCATGTATCCATCAGTGGATAGGTGAGTGGACAAAATGTGGGGGAGCCATGCAATGGGACATTATGCAGCCATAAAAGTAGTGAAGTACTGATACATGCTACACTGCGGCTGAATCTGGAAATATTACGGTAAGTAAAAGAAATTAAACACAAAGAGACACAGGTTACATGGTTTGATTTACATAACGTATCCAGAGTCGATAAATCCATAGTGACATAAAACAGATTGGTGTTTAACAGACCTGGGGGAAAGGCCTTAAGGGGGAGGGACCACTTATTGAATGAATGTTTTCTTTAGGGTTGAAGAAATTTGTTTGCAGTTTGACATAAGTAGTATTTGTGCAGCATTGTTAGTGTCCTAAATGCCACTGAAATACACACCATATGAAAACTTTACATCCAAAATGAATGGTATGACTCAGCGTTATTTCCTTGAGATCCATATAAGCTCTGTACTTTCTGTGTCTTCAGATAAACTGATGCAAGGTTCAAGGCCAAGCTAGAATGTCAGTAGCATTGCCTACTCATGTGAAATTTCTCTGTTCGTATTTGTGTACATTTCTACCAGACATAATGTCACTTACCTGTCATAGTCTACTTCTTTCCCTCTTGTTCCTAAGGCTACAGTAAAATCTTGTGCTGAATTTAACGATTATCTTCGTTAGCTGCTATTGCACCTGAAACAAAAGGATTTTATTATCTCGCAGCCATAGAGGTTAGAAATGTAAAAGCGGCTTCATTTGGCTAAGGGCTGTGTACCTCTTAAAACCTCCAGGAGAGAACACATCTTCTTGCCTTTTCCATCTTTTAGAGACCACCAGCATTCCTTGTCCAGGGGCCCCTGCAACCTCAAAACCTGTCAGTCCAAGTTTCCCATCCATTATGACAATCTTTCTTTCTTTCTTTCTTTCTTTCTTTCTTTCTTTCTTTCTTTGATACTTATTTTTCTTTCTTCCTTTTGTAAAACTGGGTGCATTATACCTACCTAGATATCTTAGGATATTATCCATATCTCAAGTTCTATAATTGCACCTCCAAAATTCCTTTAGCCATATAAATTAATATTGGAAAATTCTAAGGATTAATATGTGAAAACAGCCAGATACAGTGGTGCTTACCTGTAATCCCAGCACTCAGGAACTGAGACAGGAGGGTCACTGTGAGTCCTGGGCTACCTAGTGACTTCAAGTCCAGCCTGAACTACGTAGTAAGACCATCTCTTTTTGTTTTTGTTTGTTTGTTTGTTTGTTTTGTCTACATGAGACAGGGTCTCCCTACACAGTTTAGGTTGGTCTTGAACTCACTTTGTAACCCAGGCTGGCTTCAAACTTGCAGTGATCCTCCTGCATCAGCCTCCTAAATGCTGGGATTACAGGTGTGCACCACCATGCCCAACAAGACCTTCTCTTATTGATACCAAAAAAAGAACATATTTGATGCTCATTATTCAGCTTATCACTGTATTCTTTTTTGCTGAAACTTATTGGTTCGAATGCATTTCCTTGATTTACTAGCCTAATTAACCTTTCAAGGATCATCAATCAAATCCATTGATTTAAGTGCAACACATTGAAAGACGAAAGTGGAAAGAACTATTGTAAATTGGCTATGTGAGTTATGCTGCAACAAAAAGCTAGATATAAAATAAATTGAATTC
>PVJX010021524.1:0-31775 GCA_004027295.1 Dolichotis patagonum | reverse complement strand
GTTATGGCTGTTTGGAGTTCTATATGCTTCACTTATCCAGATGTCTGTTTCTCTTCTCATGTTTGTGAAGTTTTCAGCTATTACTTCTGTAAATATCCTCTTGATATCATTTGGGCTGTCCCCTTCTTTTTCATTTATCCCTATTAATCTTATGTTATTTTTCTTTGCATCATCTTGCAGGTGTTGAATTGTTATTTCCCGATTCTTTGTTATTTTTAAAAGATCTTGTCTTTCCTGCTCACTGGCTGCAATCTTATCTTCGAGGTCTGAAATTCTATCCTCACTTTCATTGAGGTGGTTTTTACAGCTTTCAATAGAATTTTTGATTTCCTGTATATCTCTTTGAATCTGCTTTATGCATTCCGTTTGTTTCCTATATTGTTCATTCAGGGATTCTATCTGTTTGCTTTGTTCCTCTAATTTTTTATCTGTGTTTTCACTAGATGTGTTCACTATTTCTTTCACTATTTTTATCAATTCTTCTTTTACCTGGGCAAGTATTTCTGATTTGAATTTCTCCATAGCTTTCCCTATTTGCATATTTATTTCATTTGATATCATTTCAGACATTTCAGGTGTATGGCTTCTTTTTTCTTCTAGGTACATGGCTTCTCAGCTTTCTTGGAGAGGGCTAGGGCTTTGAGCCTGCCTTTTGGTCTTTCCTTTTGTCATTTTTCTATATTTCCTTGCTTTGAACTTTGAGGTGTTCCAATGCTTTCTCTGCATGTGTGGTGAATTACCTCTTGCACCCTCAGTTCCTGGAGGGGCAGTGGCTCCCCCACAGGCTCTTGGCTTCCTCACAGGGTCCTAACTCCCCTCTGTGGGCTCCTGGATCCCTAAGTTGTAAGAGGAATGCTGGGTGTGGTCAATGCGGAGCCTGTGGAATCTCAGGCAGGCCAGGCCACTGTGCTTTGTCCCAGGCAAGTCTCCAGGAGGTTCCCTGGGAGTGAAGGGTGGGCCTACAGGTCCCAAAGAGCCAGGCCAGAATGTTGGCTTCTGAAAAGTTCCCGGTCCCAAACAGACCTGGCCAAGATGCCAGTCTCCACAATATTCCCAATCCAAATAGCCCGGGCCACTCTGCAGGTCCGATAGTTTTGGGTCCCAAAGAGATAGGTCGCAATGCTGGTCTCTGTGAGAGTTCCTGGGGGTGAAGGGTGGGGCTATGGGCCCAAACAGACCTGGCCCAGATGCTGGTCTCTGGGCAGTTCCCTGTGGATGAAGGGCGGGCCTACCAGTCCCAAACAGTCGCGCCGAGATGGCGGTCTATGCAGACTTTCAATCCAAACAGCCCGGGCCACTCTGCGGGTCAGAGAGGTTCAGGTCCCAAAGAGACAGGCCGTGATGCTGGTCTCTGGGAGATTTCCTGGGGGTGAAGAAAATGAGGAAATTATTGATTTTTCTATTGCTTTTTACTTGGTCGGTTATCTGAATACTGAAGTCCTAAGACCTACTTGATGGATACTTTTATTTTGCTTAACACCCTTCTCAGACAGGCTGTAATTTCACTTGGGTGATGATTCTGGGTGATGCTGTCTGCGTCAGGGCAGTAAGTAAGTAGCCTTTGTGCTGCACCTGGGAGACCATCTGGTGTACTTGGTTTCAGCATTGTCTATATTCTAAAAAGGCAGTTGTGGATATGGTCGCATAGCTGCTCTGCTCGGATAATTACGTGGCCACTATATGCCATGTCATTTTTCTCAATTTTATCAGGATTATTACATATTTTATATTTTGTATGTGTCATCCCGTAAATGTGCTTAAGTGAATTGTGAAAATGTTTTTGTTAAATATTTGAGTGACAACTGGTTCATAATTGAAATAGTTTATGGCAGTGATCCCCTCTTGTACCCTGTATCCATATTTATCACTCTCTCTGTGTATCTATATATCTTTTATCATTCAAATATTTAATTTTAAAATTGAAAAATAAAACAGCATTGAACAAATGTTCCCTACTGTTTTAATTATTTGAAAACACATTAAATGGAATGGTTTATTTTCTTAACAGGATTCAACACTAGCAGTCTAACTAGCTTCATATTATTACAAGCAAGGACAAAGAAAGCAATAAAAATAAGTGAAAGATGAAAGTGAAAGCTTATTGCAGGTCAAATGGGGTGAAGAGAAAAATTTTTATTATGTCTCAGTCCATTAAAGTAAACCATCTCTCTATTAGTGCATGGTGAACTGAATCTGGGCCATCAAAACCAGCTTTAGAAACAGATTGAATCATAAAGGAAGGATGTTAGAGAATTTTCATCACCACACTAACCTGCTCATTTAGATATTAAGAGAGAGGTAGTTTTATGTATGAAAAAGGAAGTGGAAAGAAGGAGGACCAAGGAAAAAGAAAACAAAATATTAAGATCACTAAATAGGAAATAAAAAACAGAAATGTTAGAGTGAATTTATATATAAAAGAGAAAAAGCCTAAAGGTTCTAAAATACTCCAAAATCTGAAATTTTTTTAATATTTGTGCTGGCCTACAAAAAGTTTCAGATTTAGGGGCATTTTCACATTTTGAACATTCAGATGAGGCTTAGTCTATACTAAAATTCTGTATATGATTTTGATCTTTGAAATAGCTAATTTCAACATTAATCCCCTTAACATGGCTTAAGTATAATTTATATAAAAATGGTTAATCCTTTGATTGGTTAAGTATTAGCTGTTTTAGAAGACTACTTATTGCTGCCATGATAATAGGCCAAAGTGTTACATTTTGTCTTTAAAGGACTAGGCATTTCTGTGACATGTAATTGTGGAAACTTTTTGTGTAATTTCACACTTATTATACAAGTTATGTTTTCTGTAGAGAAGTTTAAATAAGCACAGAAATACAGAAAAGTTTGCCTTTCACTGATATAATCAGTGTTTATACTTTATATTATAAACTTTCATCTTTCATGAATTTATATTTTTATACCTTGACAAATATTACACATGATTTAATAAGTTTTTTAGTTAGTTGAAATGTTTTTAGCCTTTGAACATATTTGCTTTAACCTTTTAATTTAACATTTTATTAGCTTGAGTTTGTTATTCTCATTGAGTGTACAATATTTACTAATATCTATTATAGTCCAATGGTAAATTCCATAGACTAGGTGTCCGCTCTCATAAAGCTTATATTGCAGACACACAACAAACAAGTAAAACATTATCTTCAGACAAAGACAATGTTAATCAACAGTGTTATCATTTCTGAGAAGGAAATAAAAGAAAGTAAAGTGATAGGTCTGCAATTGGAGGGAATTTGTAAAAGTATTTCTGTGTAAAATAATTAGTATGGTGCTTGCTTTACGGTAAGAATTCCAGAAACATAGTGCTAACAATAGTGATGGTCAGAGGTGATGTCACGTTAAAGCTTACCATGCACGCTAGGGAGCTGCTGAAGTGTTTTCCAACCTTCTGGTGTTCTGACGTCAGTTAGCTATCTTTCAGCTGCTGCTCTCCTTTTCATGTGAACTCAGATTTCTAAGTATTTTCAGTCTTGGTATCTTTTATTTGCAAATTTAATTTTCTGGAAGATAGAAAATAATCTCAAAGGAAAGTAATTAAAACAACCTAACCACTCATGTCCTAAGTGCCATTAAAAACTTTCAGGTTTAGGTGAGTAGAGGCAATTAAATTTATCTTTTATAAACTATAAAATTTCTCTTCATAGAAGTTTAGAAGTTGTTTTTTCAATGATATACATTTGAATTAAGCAATCCTCAGGGGTTCCTAGGCATCAGTGGCTGCTTCTCCAGGCTGTTGCCCAGAGAGATCTGCTTATAATTCCTTTATAATTCCTTTCCATATTTTTATTTTCCTTGGAATTTACTTTTTCAGCTCTTTCAATTTTTTTTTTTTTTTTTTGGTACTGGGAATCGAACTCACAATCTTGAGTCCGTGACACAGGCTCTTACACCACTGAGCTAAATCCCCGGCCCAGCTCTTTCAAATATTATTATACTACTTTTAATTGATTTTGAATTTTTACTATTTTACTTGGTTGCATATTTGAGGACCAGCTCTCTCCTGTGCCACCCTTTTTGAAGCACTGTTTCCTTTCCTCCTTCTTAATATGGCTATACAACACTTTTGATTGCATCATTCACTACTATGCATTTTTAAGGGATAAGGAGCTATTTTCACTCAGGGTGAATTTATTGGTGTATTGGTCAAAGTTCTTCAGAGGAACAGAATCCATAGGAAATACAGGTATAGTTATGCAAGCTGGGTTTATAAGACAGGCTTACAGGATTAGAGGCCGGAGAGTCCACAACAACTATGTTCATGCTGAAGAGCAGGGGGAACCAACAGCTAGCTGCTCAGACCAAGAAGACAGAAGCTGCAAAACAAGAAGGATTAACCATGCGGCACTTGTCTAAGGTCATATACCTGGAAACTCAATGGAGAGTTGCTGATGTGAGTCTGCTTTGGGAGGCTGAAGTAATTAATTGGAGATTGTTGTTCAAAGCCAACAGGTTGCGAAGACACACGTGCTCAAGCAGACTGGAGCTCATGGAAAACACAGAACTTACTTGTCCTTTCCCTTTTCTCTCCCCTTCAGGCTGTAAGCCTATTGGTTGATGCCGCCCATACCTGGGTGGATCTTCCTCTCTAAGTTAGGTGGCCTATGCGTGAGTCATTCCCACAGACACACCCAGAGCTGTGTTTTCCTAATCTGCTAGGTGTTTCTCAGTGGTAACAACTCCTCCTCCTCTTCTTTGTCTTCTTCAATTCTCTATTTTCTTTCATATTTCTGTTCTGGTTTTTTTCTTTCAGACTATTGCTTCTCAAGTTTACTTAAGAGCTCAGTGTATACAAGGAAAAGCAGTTGACATCATGATTGATGTCAGTCATGGTGACAGTGAAAATGTGATTACAAGTTGTTTCTTTATACTTTGTTGAGCAAATTTGTTCTAAGAATTAATCATTTCTTTGCATAACTTTCTAAGTTTTTATATTTGTTTCTTCCCTTTGATGCATTAGAGACATAAATACAAGAGCAATGTTTGGCAAAATGTCAACATATGAAATCATGATTAGTTTGCTGTTTCCATGATGGTCCTCACCCCAAAGACCACAGCTTTCCAGATCTCATCTGGACTGGTTAATCTGCAGGCAAGTCACTCAAATGCCATTTTGAGAGTCCTTGGTCCACATTCTATGAAAATCCTCTGATCTCTTTCCTGCACTAGTTTCTCTCCTTCTTGGGGAGCATATCTTCCAGAAGCTTCCTCAGAAAGGAGAATGAGAGAAACAATTGGTGTTAGTATTTTAAATTGCTTCACAGTGTAGATGCATCTAGACTTTTAGATTAGAAATTATGTATCCTCAGAGTGTTGATAGCATTGCTGTAGTATCTCTCTAGTGTTATGTTTATTTATTTTTAAAAAATGGTATACCCTCTTGAAGAATTTTCTAGTTTTAGTTTTTAAAGCATTTTTAAGGAACTTTTAAAAAGCTGTTCTAAGTTATTGTGTCTATAGTTTTGGCATAAACTTTTATAATCTTTAGCTTATCAGGGAATTGTGACTTTTCTTACTTAGGAGACTTCAATCTATCAATTTTGGAGACATTATAAATTAGTGTTTTGATAATTTGCTTCTTTTAGTTATTTTCTATCTTTCTCAGGTACCATTTATAAGATGTTGAATAACTATTGTTCCTTTAACTTTT
Source organism: Dolichotis patagonum (assembly GCA_004027295.1). Classification (NCBI taxonomy): domain Eukaryota; kingdom Metazoa; phylum Chordata; class Mammalia; order Rodentia; family Caviidae; genus Dolichotis; species Dolichotis patagonum. The sequence continues at coordinate 26,104 of PVJX010021524.1, read as the reverse complement.
TATTCTTTCTTTCTTCAATTCATCTGCATTCTGTGATTATTCTATGGGGCATAAAAGCATGCTTATTAGGGTGTAATTTAGATATTTTTAAAGTTGAAGATATGTATACATGTGTACATACGTAGGCTTTCTTAATAGGAATTGTACTCTTGTTTCATCATAATATCTTAGTTTTTAAGGAATGTATTTTGTTACACTTTTTTGGGAATATTGTTTTGTTTAGTAACTACTATTCCTCCCTTCTTTTGTCTTATTGGATTCTCTATTTTTAAAAATGTTTCTCACATATTTTTGTTTTAGTCTTTTTTTTTTCAGACTATTGGTTTTAAGGCTCATATAAGATCTGAGTTTGTATAAAGAAAAGAAGAACACACATTTTGAAAAACTTGGCATCAAATTTTGTTGCCTGTTTAGACAGCTAACTCCTCGGGACATTATTTTCTCTAGAAGCAAGAAGCGGCTTATATCCTGGCTTACCAATACTCCACTTTCTACTTTGCACCTTAAAGACCAGCTCTTATTACCGTAAATACATCATTCTGTCAGAGACCTGCTGGACTTAAAGAAGCACTAAGATCAGACATAGTATCTGTCTTCAAGGAAATGAAAGGTCCAAAGCAAAGATCACAGAAATTCACCTCTCTTCTTAGGAACATGATAGGATGCATTCTTCATAAGGCAAAGATAAACTGAGGACACTCCAGAAGTTTTATCATTCAGGAAAGAGCAGTCTGCCATTTTGGTTATACATTTGGGAAAGTAGACACTTTTAGAAAAGCCATTCCAAAGATCATTCAAATGACCATCAAAGACATAATCTTCTATACATGTCCCCATAGAATCAAGTAGGACCTATTCTAAGGATTTTTTTGCCCATATTGCCATTATCTTGCAGAAAAAAAGGACAGATGAGTTTACCCTAAAGAATGAAAAGCTTCTCAGTAGAGCCCAACAAGGGATGCCAACTCCAAAGACCTCAGTTTCAGATAGGAATAATAATATCTGGTTTATAAGATTGCCATGAAGTTTAAAGAAGAGAGTTAAAATTATTTAAAGTCTCTTAGACAGATCATGGTCTATAGCAAAAGTCCAGATGTTATTGAGTATTAATTTATGTATTAAAGGCTAGGATTGGAAGGGAGGAGTGATTTTAAATTAAGTACAGAACTTGTCACTTAAGCTTGTATTTTAGCTCTGTTCCTGCAGATTCAGGCTATTATAAAACTGTTCTAAGTCAGGGCATTGATGCTTAGGGATTATGAAGCTAGAGAAGACTTCTGTGGTAGTCTTTCTCAGTGACAATCAATTGTTTGTGGCAGGATTTCAAGTTATGAGATTTCTAGATATGAGGTATTGATAGCCCCTGTAGAGGCATGAGCAGGCAGCTGCCTTAGAAATTCCTGTAGTTTGGGCAGTGACAAGTAACATCAGCACAGTGTGTTGGTGCAGAAAAGGAGAGAAATATAAAATGCCTCAGGCATGCTGAGAAGACTTGTCCATGGAATATAAAGAAACTATCCTGTGAGAATTTCAAGACCTGTTCATGAGGCATATTTATGCTGGTGGCAGTAGTAACAGGAGTAGTGATGGTGAGGAGGTTTTAGTATTTGAGAAGGGTAGGTTTAGGTTCAGGCAGGGGCACTGTGCTTCTTGTGACTGTTATTGCAATCTGCATTTTCTTCCCCACTACCAGGATGAAGTGATTTGGTTTATGAAGAATATAACTAAAATATTATTGCTCCTATCCAAAGGCAGTTTAGAGGAAGTGAGCTGTACTGTCAAGAACTTGCAATCTCTAAAGTCCTTTGTCCTTTGGATATGAACTGCCTTCTTTTCAACTGCAGTTCCCCACATTTCTATACATTACTTTCACAAATCTTCATAGTTTGTTATGAGGTTACTGAGATATAAATGTTGAATATTACATATATTTAAGATGGAATTTGCAGGCTGTTTTTTATTTTTGTCCTTCAACAGTGTAATGCATTATACTGGCTTGGTAGGCCTAAACACTAAGAAAAACTTTGGAATTGGAAACTTCATTTTTAGTGTTTTTAAGTCTCTTGAGGTAGGACTGCTTTACCCCATATGTTGGATTATGATTTGGCAGTCACTATACATGATGACCTGCAGAAAACTGTAACTTGTGTTCTTCATTGGCCAAAGAGTTCTAAGGCTGAGTCTGGCTCTGTGTTTTGTTGTTTTGATGATGAATTGGTGATATCCTGCCTCCTGATAACATCGCTTGATTTATACATTCTTGCTTGTTGAGAAATGGAAACCTGATCCACCACCATTTTGTCTTTTTTTTTAGTGAAAATAAAAACTATTTAATGAGAGATTTTGATAAAATATTACTGTCAGAAAAAAAGTGGGAGAGACATCTTCAGTTTTCATTTCCTCCATCTCATTACTAACACTCATTATCTGTTTGTTTTCTATTACTACTCGTTCTAATTTTGCAACAGAGTTCAGGTATTTTTTCCTGCTGCCACTCTGCTGTAGTTCATTCTCTCAACATTTTGTTTTGCATCATTACCATAAGCCACTTAGATGCATCCCACTTTAAACATCTTCTTCAGTCCACATCACATAGTCATCAAATTACATTCTTCTGAAAGTACTTAATAATTAATATTTATAATTTCATCCAGAAGAGAAACCAAATATCTCACTGGACAGTGAATCTTTAAGGGTGTAAACAGCATGTTATACATTAGATATGATAATTAAAAAATTTTGAATAGTTTCTTGATAAATACTTGTTGAGTCAAATTGTGTTGGTTTGAACTACTTTCCTATTTTAAATTTTCCAAAAAGGATGATAATGTTTTTAAGTCTGTAAGTATGGTTAGGTATAAGGCTATTCTCATCTTTCTTGAATTTCCATAGAGGAAGTTCTGCAAAAGAAATCATGATTTTGAATGCATTGGTCACTGAACAACATTAATTCTAAAATTTTGTAACCTAATAATTATAAGGTATATAGAATTTCTTATGTAACAAATATGTATTGTGAAACAAATAATGATTAAATATTAAGATTAGTACCACAGATTTGATCATGAGTAATCTAATTTCTTTGCTTTATTGTTCCTGATACAGTGAATAGGAAAAATGAGTTAAGCCTAATGAAAATGAATTGAATGAAAGTCTATTGTTGAGTGACATGATAAGAAAATTTGTGTCCTCCAAAAGCCTATATCCCAGGAGGGGAAGGCAAACACAGAAAGTATTACAGTACAATACCTAAGTGTTATGATAAAAGAATCTACACTTGAGTTTCAGAAGACTAAAGAGGATTGATTGCCTAGCAAACTTTATAGCAATACTCAGGGCTGATATATAAATATGTACATTCAAAAATAACTTAAATAATATGTTATTTGTGGAGGATTCATATGAAATATTCTGTGCATAGAGTTAGGTAAAGTTTCAAAGACACCAGATAGATTTTAAGCCGAGACCCAAAAAATGAGTAGTACTATTCTGTAAGAGAAAGGAAAATGACAAAAAAGAGAAATGCAACAAAGTAAAAATGCGTGGGGTTATAGGAGAACATGACTTGTTTCTGAGAATGGTACTTAGAAGTCTGTGAGTGTAAGATAGAAAAAATGAGAAGAGATGAGTCTCAGAAAAAAAAAATGAAGTAGGATAAAGCTAAGAATGGCTTTGCAGGTCAAGCTAAACAATTTAGGCAACGTTGTGAGGAAACATTTTTTCAAAATTTTAGCTTTTAATTAATGTGAACTCAATAGTAAACAGTACATGTAAGAAGTTTATGGCTGGCTAAATATTTGCAAATTCAGTGCTAAACCAAAAGGTCGCATTCTGGAATCTCAGAAATCTCACCTTCCCCTTTCCCATCAGCACTCCAGAGATTACTCTTATCATTGCTTGTTATAGCACTGGTTATATACATTTTTAATTACAGAAACAGATAAAATTGTTTTGTGTCTAACTTCTTTTGCTAAGATTGGAAATATATTTCTATAGAGATGGTTTTAGATGATTTTCATCTATGTATTCTGCTGTATGAATATACATGTTATTTTAATTGATTTAGGGTTAGGCATTTGAATTGTTTAAAATTTTGGAACTTTAAATAACTGTTTTCCTTTGAGCATCCTAGCACAGTTTTTTGGTAAATATGTGCATGCATTTCTGTTGCATATATGTCTATGAGTGGCAGAGCTGACACTTGCAGATAATGCCATACAGTTTTTCTAAGTGATGGATGAAGTTAGATTTTGTGTTTCTGTTGCTTCACACCCAGCAACATAAAAATGGTTAAAGAAGAGATAAAGATAATTCATTTATTAAACAATTATGATTTTTTTCACCATTATTTTGGGAGTGGGTTAGGCAATATTATTTTCATGTTACCAACAAGGAGACTCATGAGAATTCAGAAAGTAACTTGACCTCAAATAATCTTAATAATGACTACATTTATTAAGACACATTATGAGGTAAGACTTTATGGTAGACTGAGTTATAGCCTCCTAAAATGTTCATGCTTTTATCTCTGAAAAACCTGTGAATATTCTTTTACATGGAAAACACTTTGTAGATCTGATTAAATTAGGGATCTTGATATGGGGAGAATTTATCTTGTATTTTCCACAGAGGGAAAGATTAAATGCAACAAAAAAATGTCCTTCTAAGAAGAAGACAGAGGGAAATTTCAGACTGAGGTAAAGAAGGTGATGTGACCATGCTGTTACAGTCCACAGAGGGCAGACAGCCACCAAAAACTGGTGGAGGGAAAGTACATATATACATATACTCGCTAAAAACCTCAGAGGGAAGGTGGCCCAAATGACACAATGACTTTGGCTTAATGAAACTGACTGCACTTCTGATCTCCAGATCTTTGGTAAAATAACAAATTCTGGTGTTCTATTATACAGTAGGCTCATTATAGACATTAATCATATACTGTACATTTCAAAAAGTTAGAACAACATATATTGAAAGTTTTCCTTATGAGCAAATGACAGATATTTGAAGAGATATAGTTAACCTAATTTAAACATCACATACTATATTCATGTATCAATTATTCTATTAATCTGCATAATTATTTTGTACCAGTTAAAATAAATGTAATAAAAATGAATAGATGAATAGTAGGTTAAAAATGATATGGAAAGGCTAAAAGAAAAAAGGTAAAAGAGTATATATATATATATATATATATATATGTATATATAGATAATTGTACAACAAATCTCTGTTCATCAAAAGGAATGGTTTGGGATATCATTGTTTGATTGTGTGATCAATTTTTCATGCCTGTATCTTGTAATCAGAGCAACTATATTGAAGATAGCAATAGGCAATATATTAACCATTATTAATCTCCTATTATTTAGTTCCAAACTTCTGTATCATCATTTTTATTTATTTATTTATTTATTTTTAGTAAAAAAAGGCTACTTCATCATTTTGGTGCATTCGTAGTGAACATGGTTATGTTACCTGATGAAAGTATTGGGAGGTTTCTTTCTAAGTGCTTGGTGCTTTGAAAAAAGAATTGGTAGTGAGCATGTAGATTTATTGAAGGCAGGAAAAAGTGCACTTTCCAAGGCAAGTGAAGAAGGCTCACAGTACCACAAGCCTAAAGGGAAAGGGGCATTTAGTATCCAACATACAGCACTGAAATCAGTCCCCCACCCCGTATGTAAATATGATATACAGACAATTGTCCTATCAAAGACTCACCTGACCTCATGCCAGTTGTAAACTGAGCTATCAAAAAAACTTGCTTTTCCTCATGACAGATGCAAACTAAACATCAGGAGCAGTTTCTTTTGATTGGTCATGCTCACATGTAAATGAAGAATCAATAAAGAATAGCCTCTTCTGATTGGTTTTGTAAACAGCACTGGATTCAAAATAAAAATTAACAAAACTGTTTTCTAATTGGAAAGATGATCAGGATCACTAAACCTGGAGTCATTTTGAGTTCTCTGTTCTCCCCATTTAGTCTCTTTTCAGAAATTGTCTTGTTCAAATGTTTAGTCATGGGTATTTAAGACTAACAGATTCCCTGTTGATTGTTCTGTCTGACCCAGTCCTAATCTCTTATCTATTTGTAATTCACTTTCCCTGAAGCACCCATGCATCATTTTTAACTCCCTGTGGGTGTGTATGGCCATAGAGCAGGTTGCTCAATGCTGATTGCTTTGTTTTTAATTTTTTGAGGACTTCTCTCATTTAGAATTATATCACATTTACCTGTACTTCTCTGCTTGGAGTTGGTGACTTTGCGAAATTTAATGTTTGCCTAAGATCCAAAGTCTACTGGCCCAAAACTTCCACAGAGTCAAATACTGCCTTTGTTTTTTAATTTAAAAAGTAAAAATTTTCCATAGTTAATGGAAAGACAAACACAGTTCCTATTATTTTACCCTTGAAATAATTTTCCACCTTTGGGAAATAATTTTCCACCTTTGAGAAATAATTTTTTATCTTTAGGAAATAATTTTGCACCTTTGTCTAACTTCATGACATGTTTTGCCTTTGTGTGTCAAAAACAGTATCTATAAGGAAGATAATATAATTTCTTAAGCCTTCTGGATGTGACTCTTTTGCTTGTTTTTGACTTCATGAGACTGTTTTGACACTTTGAAAAGCAGGGGAAGTAAAAGTAGAAGTTTCAAACTGATTTTATTGTATTATTTTGTATTGTGTTGTGTTTTCTTGGGTCACTATATCAGTTAGGGTTTACTAGAGGAATGGACTTACTATTTAAAAAAATACAGATGGTAGATAAAACATTTGCAAAGTAGGCTTACAATGACTACTTGCAGCGTCAGCCATGCAGAATTGCAAAATAGCTCAGGGCCCTGGGAACTTTAGGATGTGGTGAAAAGTGCAAGGCTTGGAGCTCACTGCAGGTCCTGTGAGAGTCTGTATCAGGAAGCCAAAGGGTCTGTGCCAGAAGGCTGAGGATTGTACGCTGGAAGTCTGGAATTAAATGTCCGAAGGTGAAGGCAAAGACTGGAGCTCTTCTTCCAATGAAGAATTAGGACTCCCTTCTTTTTGCCCTTGCTATTCCATTCAGAGTACCAATCTGTTTGTTGTTACATTTCACATCCAGAGTAGGACTCTTGTCTCCAGTAAGTCCGTCCTCCAGAAATACCCAAAACTAGGCTAAAACATTGTGCTAGGTATCTTACTCAAAAATAGCAATTAGCTATTACAAGCACTCTCTTTTTTATCCCAGACTAAGAGCTCCACTCTGGGCATCTTTACAATTATATGGGGTTTCTCTGTCATTTTTCATTAATGTATAAGTTTCTTATAGAAGTTACAACAGTCACAAATTTAATAATTCAATCAACACAAATATATTAGTTTATACTTCTGTAGGTTAGAAGTTTAACACTCACCTCACTGGACTAACATCAGTGTCTCAGCAAGGCTGAGTTCCATTCTGGATGCTAGAGAAAATCTATTCCTGATGATTTCTGGCTTCTAGAGGTTTCCCAGATTCCTTAGCTTGAGGCTCTTTTCCTTCAATTTTGTGTCTCTCTATGCCTGTCTCTTCCGTGATCACATCTTCCTCTGTCTGACTCTCATCTCTGGCTGTCCTCACCCACTATTTGATAGATTTTATGATTACACTGGGTCAGGTGATAATGCAAACTAGTCTTGCTATCTTGAGGTCAGTTCATTAGCCAGTACAATCCCACTTGAAACCTTAAATCCACTTTGCTTTGTAACCTAATATGTTAACAAATTCCTGAAATTAAGACATTGAAAAGCCATTACTTTTCTCACTGAACTGGGTGTTGTAATCACAACATTATTTTTCTGTATTATCTGTGAGAGGATGAAGTTTTCGGAAGCTGCAAACACATCACTTGGCACTTTTGTTTTCATCAGTGAATAGCTGTTGAGTAACCTGAAGTGTTATCTTGCAGGGGGAAATAAAAATGTAAATATATAAAGGTCAGTACAAGACATGCGGGTGGAGGTGTTAGATATGTGTAATCTTGTAAGGTGTATGTGACATTATTCTAGAGTTTTTTTAAGAAAATGTGGATTTATGAAATAGACGAGTGCAAATTAAATGTTACAAACTCTGGGAAGTATGCCATAGTATATCATTTTAGAAAGAAAAATCAATGTTATTCTTAGCTTATTATAACTATTAAATAGGTAATCCAACAAAGGCAATTTCTTAACCTTTAAAGAGGAAAACAAGCGATTAAGGAAATAGATTTTATACTTAGAAGTCACTTGCTATGGTTTTAAAGGTTCTCCTTTGTCACTCTGCTGGATTTTGTGATCTTAACCCCTGAAGATCTCCTGGACTGAGAAAATATTTCTTCATGTTTATGTGGAGATTTCAAAATATATGAGCCAAGGGAAATTAAAATGGTGACTCTAGCTCTCAGAATAATTAAATCCTGACTTTGTCATATATATAGCTATGCCCACAGATATTTAAAGATGAAAAAATGAAACAGTAACAAACTCTACAAATATTTAAATAATGAAAATCTGGATAACCTCAAAATTGAAAAAGAAGCAGGGATTGACAATTCAATTTTAGTTTCCTCCACAACAATAGAGTTAATGGAGTCCACAACTGTTAACATTTTCCTTCATTATAAATGAAGGAATTATTCAGATAATGAATTTTTATATTTATATACCCATATTCATTATATTTATACACCCATACCCATTATATCTATATATACCCATTATATACCCATACCCATTATATTTATATACCCATATTAGATATTAAAGAAAAGCTTCTTAGTTACATTATGAATACCAGGACAAAATGCCAGACACGTGCAAGTTAACAGAAGGGAGGTTTCTTTTTGCTCAGAGTTTGTAGGGATTTTAGTCAGTAGTTCATGTGCTCCAACAGAACAGCATGGCAGAGGTGCATGATAGAGGAGAAACAATACATGGCATGCTGGTAAGAAGCAGAGAGGAAGCAAGGGAAGAGGAGGCATGTCCATAGTGACCCACATCCCTATCTCTTCTTACCAGGACTCATCTCCTAGTATCATACCCAGATACAGCCTATCAGTGAACTGATCTAGTGAGTATCATACACCCATGACCCAGTCATCTCCCAAGACCCACCTATGAGCACATGAGGCTTTAAGGACACATCCAGATACAAATCATAACAACAGGTTTCATTAAACAGTATCTTCTGGGTTAGACATTGTTTGCTCAGGCAGAGGAGCAGAAAGATTGACACGGTGGTTTTGGAAAGAGATTACCTACTTTTAATTCTGCCATTTTCTATTTGAATGACCTTGGGTAAACCTATTTTCATTTCTTTGTCTCAAGTTTTGTATGTCTAAAATGAGGATAATACTAACTTTCTGATAGAGTTATGTGGAGGATCAGATGTGCTAACTTACGTAGCAAAGAGTTGAGTACCTCACTTAAGACATGCCCTATATATCTTAAAGACTATCTAGTAGAGTCAAAGTATATTGATGAATGTATCAGCTCTTTCCTCTGTGTGCAGGCCAAATAGTTCCATATTTACATGCTGTAGTTTAGGCTATAGGCTAACAGTTCATAATGTAGTAACATGGGTCACACAACCAATTACCTTCTTTATCTCTAAAACATTAATTTTTTGATATGATAGATCGATGTCCAAAAGATTTGTATACACAGAGATTAAACTTCTGAACCTAAACTGAAACTGATGCAAATCCACTATGCTTGCCTTATTAAATACAAAATATAAATGTACACATATCATAACAGATATACACAAAAAGTATTTTTTAAAAAAAAACTAGCACAATTGATTTTGTTTGTTTCCAGATCTCTTTGAAAAATTTGGTAGTGCATTTGTCATTCTTGGATTTGCATGTGGGATTTTTTTGTCACAAATTCTAAACAGTTGTTGCCAATGATTAAGCAGTGTACTTAAATGCTTAACAAGCTCCCAAATAAATAAATAAACATCCCTGATTTGTAGTGTTTGTTAATTCCCACACTTCTTCTGTGGTAAACTTCAGGCTCAACATTAGACACTTCTTCCTCTGAGTAAGAGCGGCTGCAACCCTTTTAACTTCCAATCTTTGAAGTTAGGTGGAATTAGACTTTGCCAAAATCTGTTAAAATTGCAGATTCAGTGAGCAAATGTCACTGTTTTGAGCCATTAAATTTTTTTTTTTGTTTTTGAGACAGAGTCTCGCTCTGCTTTTCAGGCTGGCTTCAAACTCACGATGATTTTAGCCTCAGCTTCCCTGAACACAACCCTAATTTAAAAAGTCATTACAAATTTATTGATCACTTACATTGTGATCCTGTATGTTGGTATAAAGTTTGCCATAGGGCAGGCATTTAAGTAATATTTTCTGGTATAATAGCTAGGATAGAATATGCTAATATTTAAAAAGGTAACTATAAAGAGTTTTGTAATTTCATTGAACAATTTCATGATACTTCAACTGACAATATAACACATCTTGTAGAATCAGTTGTCGAAAATATATAGACTAAAAGGACAAAGGAAGAAGTCAATACTGAAGAAATTAATATTGAAAAGTATTTCACAACTTTCTTAATCATAACATTGTTGTGACTAATGAGTCAAATGCTAGATTTTTCTCCACAGGATTTTTTATGCATTTATACTCTCACCAGCAATACCAATAAATTGTACGACCTAAGTTTTTAATAATTTCCAATCTGTTGAATGGAAAATTATGTCTCTTAGGAGATTGAATTATATGCATCTCACTGAAATTATGATTTTGATGTTTAAGAGTGAGTTAGAATCATAGAAATACTTTACATAAGCCAAGCCTATAAAGGGATTACCCTATATTTTCATTTACTGATCCATTTGGAATTTGTTCTGATGCAGATTGTGAGATGCTAATCAATGCAATTTTCCAATTGTCCTCCCATATCTACCATTGTCTACTCTGTACTTCACTCAGGACTGGTGGGGTGACTTGTGTGATAACATCATTTGCTCAATAGCTGTCAGCGAGGTGTGGCCAATTGCAGTCGGTGGCAAGGAATTAGTGGATAGCAGAATTCTCTTACAGTAAGGCTGCGATGGATTTGCTATATTTTTAACCTAAGATCATAGTTTTTTCTGATGTCTCTTCCTGTAGAACTGTCTCTCTCGGTTAATAATGATTATTCTGTTAAGTAATGCCTTATTATAACAAGACAATTTTGCTATTATTAGTTTAATGAGATTTTCAAACTTTTATAAATAATCTTATTGGTATTATTGAGTTTGAGTGCACTAGCACTTCTGGGATGATGTCTGATAGATGACTCTCTTAGTTTTCTCATTGCTGAGACAAAATTCCTGACATCCAAAGTTAAAGGAGGAAAGGTTTATTGTAGTTCACTGTTTGTAAAGATTTCAGTTCAGAGTTGACTGACTCAAAGGCAGGGTAGCATGGCATAATGATATTACAGAGGAGAAAGAATTCATGGCAGGAAGAAGGCAGGAATGCAGCAAAGCAGTGAAGCAGCAACCACAACCATCATTCCTATCCCATACATTTTAACCAGGGCTACATTCCCCTGGGGTAGGCAGCACTCACACCCAGAGTATACCCTTAATGCTATACAGAAGTTTACCAAACCAGTCAGTTACTAATTTAGTTATCACATGCCTTTAATTCCAGCATCACACACTCTAGATCTAGCAACCTTTGAAGAACCCATCTATGACCACATGAGGCTTTGGGGGCATCTAAATACAAGCCATAACAAGGACTCAATATTATTTGCTTTTCCTATGGCTAATTAGTTGTTCCATTGGACCTTATTTACTATTCCCAATTTTTTCATGGACCTGAAATATTAAATTTTGCTATGGACTAAAGTCTTACATAAATTCTTCTGTTTTGTCCAAGTGACATTTTTGTCTCTCCATGTGCCAATACCAGGCTACTTTTTCTAGTTGCCTTATAGAATTTTTTTTAAGGCATTATTTTTTATAAGGCATTTTTCTAGAATGCCTTATAGTATGCCACCTAGTACTGCAAAACTGTAAGAAGAAAAAGAAAGAAAAAAGAATGAATGAATGAAACCCATTATTGTTTTTTAATAGCATCATGTTGAAATCTTATTCTTTAAGCTTCTACTTAAATATATGCATTTTTACTCAACCTCACTTCTAAGAAATTATTCTATGGCTTTATTTGCAAGTATGTGAAATGAATATTATGGATTATCTAAAATTATTCAAAGTGAAAATGATAAGATAGACTATTACTCATTTATAAAAATTGAGATTTTTCCATATACTAACATGTAAATATTTCTAATATTCACCCTTAAATAAAAAGCAGAACATACAGAAGTTTGAATATGATACTACCAAGAATTCATGTTCATAATTATTAGTAGATCAATAAAAAATTATTTAATGAGGATTCGGGTTGTAGCTCAATTGGTAGAGTTACATGTACAAGGCCCTGGGTTTAATCCACAATACCCTTGATTCTCAAATCCTGAGGAAATGTCTATGATAGTAATAATGATAATACACACAGCAATCATAGAAAACTGAGTTAAATGAGGATTGGGTTGCAAAAAGAACTTTTTCCTTAAAATCTTAGCCTTTGTTTTTGGATTTTAAATTGTGTATACTAACTGCATAATATATATATAATGTATATTTACTTGTTTCCCATTTATAAAAGATGAAAATCCTTATATCTTTTAAAAGAAAGAGTGTTTTTGAAAGAATGGAGACATAAATATATATATATATATATATATATATATATATATATATATATATAAAGATCTGAATTATGTAGCAAAATTTCATTAGGAAATTTTTAATCAATAAATCATGTTTTCCTATGTTTATGGAAAACTATAGCTAATTTATTTTATAGTGTTTATTTGCTTATTTGAACCTCAAATTTCAAATGGATTATGTGTGAAATATAGTTTTATGTTATGTTAAATTTAATAACAGAAAAAAAGATTCAGGCAGCCTTGGAGAAACATAAGAAGTTTATGTTTCTATATTCCTCCTCTGACTTTATTATTATTGCTTAACATACCACTTGGCTTAGTTTCCTGGCAATTAAGGCAAAAAAGAAACACCCTGAGCTTAGTAACATTCATATTTAATATAAAAGACAATAACACTCCTTTGTATGAGAAAACAGCTTATTGCAAATAAATTTAGTGAGACATATGCCGTCAAGCTCTATGTAAAAAGAACATCTATGGAGCTAATAAAGTCTTCATTTTGTTTATACTGAAGAGGTAGGACACTTCAAATGAAGGGTTTTTATTTTACTTCTCATAAATTTTAAGGGCAGAACATTAAATCACAGGGCATACAAATAAGTTATTCAAGACCTTTGGGGGTACTTTTATGACATGATTGTTCATGTGAAGAATTTTATATGACCCATGTTTACTTCATCACAGCTCGTTTAACCATCAAATCTAGATTAATTGGTACTTACCATCTCCCAAAATGTTTCTTCTCGTATATTCACCTACTAAGGTAGTTTTTTAAAAGTGCTGTTGACAAATCTAGCTATCAGTTGTGATGGGCCAAACTATCATTCTTCTGTAATGCTAAAACCTGTTTTTACTTGAATATAGATCTGATTCACTTTGTCCTAGATATGAGTAGCAGATGGGTCTACAGAGCCAATGTTTCTTTACAAAAGAATTGTGCATGGTCTTACTGAGTCCCAGGAGCGCTGAAGAAAAAGGTAGGATTGGAAAAATGTTGAGAGAATATATTATTGACTGACTTCATAGTTTTAGAACTTAAAGAAGGCCTCTATAGAACAATTTGATTTCAATTTGTCTGATTCTCTGTAAGGCCAGGCTTGAAGGAACTACCCACGCTTTTATTGCTTCTGAAATATACATTGTTTCTCTAACTTAATAGCTTACAAAGTTGAATGATGTATTACAATGAAAATTGGTAACCCATTTTATTTTTTAGTAGCAGATGAAGTTGATAATTTTGTAGAAATCAGAGGTATTTTAAGTTCAAAATATGCTGTAGCAAGTTGCCTTATGCAAATATCTCTTTCTGATAGTGAATAATCTGCTACTCTCCATGCCTGGCTTGCTGTTCTTTGCTTTTTAATCACTATTTTCTTCACTCCATTTAATTCACTTTCATGATATTTTCAGAAACATTTCAGTAGTACTTTAATGTCCCATGTTGTAGATATCAGTATTGCTATACAGAATCATGATTAACCTACAGACATTATTTATATTATATAAACAACTATAACTTTTGATGAGTATAGTACAATATAACATGTTCATTTTCCAGATGAGACTGAAAGTTAGAGAAATTAAACTTACCCAAAGTTATATAGAAAATAAGTAACAAAATTTGGTTTTAATCTTTACTTGATTAATTAAATTAGTCCTTTCCTAATATACAATGCTACTTTCTGCATCAAGATTTGAAACTATGTATATTCATTCTATATTCTTTATATATAGTTTTTCAATATATATATATTCTTCATATATAGTTTTTCAATAAATGGTGCTAGAACAGTAGGATATTGATAGACAAAAAGTTTAACCTCCATTTTGACTTACACTTTGTGTAAAACAAATAAAATGGCTCATAAATTGAAATGTAAAACTATAATACTTTTATAACGGTATATATCTGATAAATTGTCATATTCTGCTCTATTAAGTAGGTAAGTAATTCTATTATTATATTTTTTAAGGTTTTGTAATGGTCACCACAGGGATTATAATTAATATTTTTTCTTTAAAAAGTTTTACTGTGATGTATTTGATGTGAGAGCTTTCAAATTTATCTTGAGAGTTTTTGAGCTTCTTTGATGTTGGTCATAAAATCTGGGAACTTTTTGGTCAGGTAATTATTTTGCAAATATTCTTGTTACACCTGCCTCTTCTTCTTTGTGAAGTCTTTTCATGTGTACTTTAACACATGGCTTGTGTTCTAAAAATTGTTGAATTTTTTTATTTTTAAAATTTTTATTCCTCAAATGAGATGATCTCAATTGACTCATTTTTTCTTTTTTTCTTTTAAAGATAATAAAACAAAACAAATCAAAACAGAACAAAGCATATTAGAGCTAAACAAAGCAAATAATACAGTATTTCAGAACAAGACAATAAGAAATCAACAGTGGCTACCATAATGTCTTTTGTTTTCTTTGAAACAGTTATCCAAACCTTCATACACAATAAGTTAATACAAATCAAAATAGTATAAAAGCAATCAAAACAAAAGAATGAGAGCCTTAAGGGCTTTCAAGTCCAGACACTAGGAATAATGGCTACCATAATGTTTCTTGTTTTCTTCAAAATAGCTGTCCATATCTTCATACATATTGGAATCAAATAATTGAAAACAGACTAAAACCAATCAAAACCAAGAATAAAAGCATTATTGGACTTTGAAACAAAATGATAGGAAATCATCAATGGCTATCATGGTGTTTAGTTTTCTTCAGTATAGTTGTTCATACTATCACATAAAGTAAAATAAATTCTTGTAAATATTGAGGTGAAGTTCTAGGCATATATAAGCCTAAACATCTATCCTTTCTGTATTAGAGGGAAAAGCAAAACAACACATGAATAACTATAACTAACAGCCCAAAACAGTAACAATGTAAGCTTTCAAAACAAGGTGGTAAGAACATAACAAATTTTGTTGTTTAGCATAGTTATCTTCAAAAGTCTTACTCAAATTACCAGATATAGTCATGCAAAATTGATCTAATCCTACAGATGTTAACTGTTTTTTCCAAGAACTAATAAAATTAGTAGTACAATCATCTTAGTAATCTTAAGTGTATATATACAAATTTATCTTATTTCTTTTCTCTTCCTTTTTTCCTTTTCCCTATTGAATTATTTTTTCCTCTTTGAGCAGTTTTTTTACCTTTTCATAATATTTATTGAAGATTTTGTATCTTATTTACTTTTTCAGTTTCTTACACTAGGGAGACAATATGGTATTTACACATGTGAGTTTGATTTATTTCACTTATGACTATAGTCTCAAGTTGCTTCTATTTACCTATAAATGCCTCAGTGTGGACTTTTTTTATAGCTGAGTAGTGTTTCATTGTATAAAAATACCACATCTTTTTTATCCATTCTTTAGTTGATGGGCATTTGGGTTGTTTCCAAGATTTGACTTATTTTTCTTTTCTGCTCATTCAATCTTATGTATTACTCTTTTAAACTTCTATTTTTAGTTACTTAATTCCTCAACTCAAGATTGACTACCTTTTCTTTTGGTTTCCCTGTTTTCATTCTTTAGTGAGAGAGATGCCACTATCATACGTGCCTTAAATTCTTTAGACATAATTAAGTCTCTCAAATATGTTTGTAATAGCTGATTTTAAACTTTTGTCAAGTTCAACATTTGGATTTCCTCAGAGACTGGCCATGTTAATTTTTTTCTGGCATATGTTTAATATAGTTCTGCTTCTTTGCATGTCTAATAAAATTTCTGTTGAAAATTGGACATTGTGAGCAATGTAATGTGGCAACACTGAAAATCAGATCCTTGCCCTAGGGTTGCTGTTTATTTGGTGACTGAAGGCATGAACTCTCCAAAGTGCATATTTTCCTGGGTGCAGCACTAAACACTTGGTTGATTTAGTATTTAGCTAATGATGGACCATAGATTTTTGAATCACCTTGAATCAATACATCTCCCATACTTTGAATAGTGGCTCTATGTATATATCGAGGTTTTGAACACTCTGGCAGTTTCTAATTTTTCATTAACTTACATTTCCTGTTTGCGTAGGACTTCAGGGTCAGTAAGAATTTTGAGAGTGATGCCCTCTCTGATCCTTTCTGGGCATGAGTACAGCCTGGCATGTGGTCTTCCAGCTTCTCAGAAATAGGTTGGGATTTTTCAAAGCACACAGTAGACAACTCTTTCCCCAGATTTTTTTTTCTTTTGCTAGTCTTTTGTCTCATCTGGCCTTGCTGCCTCCTGTAGCTGACATTAACCAATTATGTTTGTTTGTCACATTTAGAAAACTCCTAGGGATAGATCTTTTCCCACTGAACAACTTTACTGAGATAAAATAAATAAAAACATTGTAAGTGTACTGTCTTGTTTACCTTCTCATCACTGGGTAAAATATGCAATGCTCACAATTTAAAAGAGAAGAGGTTTATTTTGGCCCACATTTCAGTCTATAATTGGCTGTTTCCAAGGCAGAAATAGGATGGAAAAGGAAAAGGTGCCCAATCCATAGCAGCCAGGAGACAAGAAAGAAGGCAGGGACAGACCATCCCCTTTCAGGACATGCCCCAGATACCTACTTCCAACCAAGTTCTGTCTCCTATAGCATATTTATCTCCTGAATCCATCAATGGGTGAATCCACTAATGAGGATAGTGCTCCCATGATCTAAGTACATGAGATGTTAAGTGGCATTTTAGGTCTGAATCATAACCACTCTTTCCCCAGAAGCTGTCAAAGTTTGAATAATAATTTTCTGAGAGTTACACTTTTGGGGCCACTTCAAACTCCTTCCCCCATGTCTGCTTAGTCTTTTGATTTTCACAATTACTATACTGTTAAGGTCCCTGGTTTTCAATGCTATTGTGGAGAGGTGAGGAGGAGGTCATGGTAACTAAACCCCCATTTTGTAAAGGATCGTGATTTAATGACATTAGTGCCATTGTGGCCACTTCAGGTTATGCAGTATTTATAGCCAAATATGGACGATGGAACAGTGTAAAAATCTGATTAAGGATTCTGTTTAGTAGTTTATCACCACATGTGCTTAATTTCCTGTTCTCAGTTGAACTTCAACAAAAAATGAAAGCAAAATAAATTTTAAAAATCAGTGTTTGAATTTCCAAAAGGGAAAAAATATTCAACTGGACATCTGATATTATGTTTTATGTTCAAAAAATAAGAAAACAATGACTACAATGTACTTTAAAAGGTACATATAAAGGGTAAAAATATAAATACAATATATTACTTCTTTCTCATATGATTCTACTGTGCTCAGTATTCTGTATCTTTGCTTGTGCTATAGTCCTTTTTTCTCTGTGAAGATCTGAGCTAGCTGAAAATGATCACATAAGCTAATGCATTATTTTGAGACTAGATAATATCCTACAACATGAACTGATGACAATGGGACATTCGGGTATATGTGGAGATACCTTTAATTTTCATTAGCAGAGAGAGAAGGGAAATGTCTGTACTAGCATTAAGTAAGAAGGGGCCAAGAATTCTGTTCAAAATTCTATAACACACAAGAAAGGCCCCTGCAGCAAACAGCTCTCCCATCCATGATTCCAAAGGTGCTGAGCTTAAAAAACCTTGGCTTACTCATATCCTTTCTTTCCTCTTTCATTTTCAGCTTTTAGTGTCAGGTTACAAAAACTCCATTTCCTGTCATGGCTGTGAGAGTTTTGTCATGCAGCTTTAAATTTCCTTTTTAATATTTTATATTAAAATACTCAATTTATCTGGGCTTTAATTTTTTTCAATGCTATAAAGTTGAAGGAGAAAAAAGCCACTGTGCCACCACACTGATGAAACACTTTAACTTCTTGGTTGGTAATTTAAGGCACTAAATATGTAGGGATAGTGTTTTGGGAATTATTTTGTTTCACTGATTTATTTATATCTTGTATTTTCTGCATTCCTGTTACGAGGACATAATACCTGACATTCACAACTTAAAGGAGGAGAGACTGAATTTGGCTCATGGTGTCAAGGGATTATAGAGAAAATTGGATGTAGGCCAACAAACTGGGGCAGAAAGACTCATCCAGGCTATGGGTGATACACTGAATAGGTTTGTAGCCTTGATAGACTAAAAGGAAGAGAAGAAAGAAGTTAGCATGTGTTTGAAGAGCTCCATTCTGCTTCAACAGGTGTGTCTTTTGCTGCTGTTATCTATGGCATCAGAATCCGGTTTCTGCAGCCTTTCAAAAAAGATTTATATCAGCAACTCTTGATCCCTCTTGCTCTGTAGCTTCTGGTTTTTGGATACAGAAGATATTGGACCTGCTAGCTCTGCAACATGTAGATGAGCACTGAGGGATATCCTGTCTTTGATCCCATAGGTATTATCTATATCTATATCTATATCTATATCTATATCTATATCTATATCTATATCTATATCTATATCTATATCTATATCTATATCTATATATCTGTATCTACATCTATCTATCTATATATCTCCTCTAGAGAACTCTAATCAACACAAAACCCTTATTGAGGTTCACAGAAATCCTCCTCTCGAAAGAAAAGAAAGAGATCAACACTTTTAAACCCTTGAGCCTCAAGGGGTGGAGAGTTGCTGTTTTCTGAGATGCCCTCAAGACATCTTACTTCCTGTCCTCTTACAAAATACTTTGTTGTATTTTAATGGTGCTCCTTTTCAGCAACTGTAACTCCTTTGATCCCAAATTTACACATGCTTCCATTTGGCCCAAAATTTATGTTTTTCAACTTTTTCTGCTCTGCATTTGCTCCAAATTCTTAGTATAATTCTGGGTAAAATAGCCAGCAGTATCTGTGGCACACTGTGAATACGGGGTTGCTTTGAAATATTCTTCAGTAGATCAATTAATCCACTTCCCACATGGAAAGATATTGACAAGGTGCAGACAACTATTTTGACAGTGTAACACATCTGGCCTCAGGTCCAGTGGCCAGTGAAATTTTTGCTGCCATCAGAACCCTCCTGAGCCAGACCTTTACTCTTCACATAGCTATCAACATTTTAGTCTTCTGAGTTCTGACCAGAACCATTCATCAGGCTCTGCTCAAAGCATTATAGGGTTTCTCTAGCCAGAATCTGCAAGCTTTTCCAAATTACTTCTAAAACCCTGCTCACAAGCTTATCAACTACATATCACAGCATTAGCCACAATCCAGTACCCAAGCTTCTCTGTTAGTTAGGTGTCCAGTCCCTGGGACAAGACACCTGACATTCACAATGTGAAGGAAGAGAGGATTAATTTGGCTCACAGTTTTATGAAATTCCGCCCGTTCTAGCTGGCTCCAAAACAGAAATGTCTTCCTGGAAGACGTGGCAGAGCAAAGATATTTAGTTCACAGTGGCTGGAAAACAGAGCAGGTGAACAGTACCATAAATTAAGAGTTCGGGGATCAATGTATACCTCAAAGGTCACACTTCCATGATTCACCTGAGATGTCTGTTCTGCAATCCCATGGCACATATACTTTGTAACTAGCACAGAGCTTTGATTATATTTTACATCTGGTAAGGCATTGTAGTTTTAACAATTTGTCAGGGTACTACCTTTTTATTCTTTTTTTTTTTTTAGTTTAAAGAGGCTAAGACAGATTAAAACCAACAAAAACAAACCAATGTAAGAGATATAGGACTTCAAAATATTGCAAAATCAACAATAGCTACTATAATGCCTTTTGATGTCTTAAAAATATTGCCAATAACTTCAGACATAATAAAAATCAAACAGAACAGAATAGAATAGAAACAATAAAAACAAAACAATGAATGCAATAAAGAATTTCAAAACAAGCCAATAGTAAATCCAAAATTGCTACTATAATACATCTTGCTATCTTTGAAATAGCTGCTCCTACTATTGGATTTAATATAATGAAACAAAACAAAACAAAACAAAACAAAACAAAACAAAAAAATAAAACCCAACCCAACAAAGCAATGGAAATGATATAGGACTTCCAAGACAAGATCATAGAGAATCAACAATGGCTGCAACCCTCAGAAAGAGATTCCCCCCTAGATGCCACACTGCATAACCACTATCCTCTGAACCTATGATCAGACCACTGGCCCTAGACCTGCATTGTTAGTGAAACACCAAAAGCACCACAGGCATCAAATTGCATTTCAACTTGATAGCTGTCATCACAGCCTGTGTTTCTCCACATAAACCAGTCGATTACTGGGATGGAGGTGGATGGCTACTTGTATTACTAGCTTGCGTGTAGGAAGGGTTGGAGTCTGACTTTTCCCAGTCTGGCAGCAACCCATGCATGGCACTGTTTCCCAGACTGGGCTTGTTTGCTGGTATGGTCTTGTTCTCTCTCCCCCAGCCTGTGAATGGCACTGACTCATGGAGAGAGGTTGGGGACTGGCTTTTCCCAGTCTGGCGGAGACCTGTGCGCAGCACTGGTTCATAGACTGTGTTTGTTTCTACCTTTTAATTCTTAATATTTAATTATTACCTGAAGAGTTTTAAAATGTGCTATTCCACATGAACTTTAAGTTAATTTTGTGCCATTTTTTTAACATTTTAATTTTTATTTATTTTAATTTTAGTTTTTATTATTTTTGGTACTGGGATTTGAACTCAGGACCTTGTGCTTGCCAGGCAGATGTGGTGCTATTGAGCTAAACTCCCAGCTGATTTTATACAATTTTGAAATGTAAATCAAGTATTCTAGTTTATTAATTTGTGCCCTCATTTCTCTTAACTAGCTCTGCTTACTTTCCTTTGTTTTGGTTTTAGTTTTCCAATAATAAATATTGAGCTGCCTAAATTTTTTTTTGTTTTTTTGTTTTTGCATTAATTTTATTTAGAAAGGAAAAATGAAACAACCAATCAAAACAGAAAAAATGGTAGCAACACTACAGAATTCCAAAGGAAAAAAAGAAAAGAACAAAAAAAACCCCACTAAGAAATCACTAGTTGATAAGTTACATACTGTCATCTTAGAAATAGTTGTTCAAGTTACAAAATTAAAGCATACAAAGTAGACATTAAAACAGTGAGACTATTAACAGTTCTGCTCAACAATCTAACAAAAACAGTAGTATGGTCATCTATCTTCCACACTTAAACATACGTGCAGTTATATCCTTTAGAGTACTTTCTTTTGCTCTCTTTTTTATAGTAGCAATTATGCATTTTGGGTTTTATTACTCCTACAGTTCTTATTACTTTTTTTATTTTAAAGAGAATAAAACAAAAGAGGGCAGAACAAAGCAATCATAACAGAACAACATAAGAAACACAACACTTTACAACAATACAACCAGACATTAACAGTAGCTGTCAAAATATCTCTTTCTCTGCTATAGTTGAGCATAGTTTCAGATACAATAATATCAAACAAAACACAATAGTATAAAACCATTCAAGAGAATAAAAGAATTACAGGACATTCTGAACCAAATAACTGTGATCAATGGCTACTATAATATCTCATTTTGAATAAAAAGATTTGTTTATATTATCACATATATTAAAATCCCAATAAGACACAACATGATAGAACCGATAGTATCAGCAGAGTAGAAGCATGGTAAGACTTCTAAGGAAGATGATATTAAATCAGCAATGGCTGCCATAATGATTGTTTTCAATCACGCATAATAAAGTAAAAAAAAAACAACAGAATAAAACCATGCCAGCTGATGAATGAAAACATTGAAAGGCTTCAAAGTAATGAAATGGGAAATCATGATTAGCATAAAATCTTATATACTCTTACCAACTCTCATACTAGGGAGACTATACAGTATTTACACATGTGAGTTTGGTTTATTTCAATTATGAGTATGGTCTCAAGTCGTGTCCATTTATTAATAAATATCTCAATGTGATAATTCTTTATAGCTGAGAAATACACCATTGTTTAAAAATACCACAACTTTTTTATCCATTCCTCAGTTGATGGGCACTTAGGTTGTTTCCAAGATCTGGCTATTACAAATTGTGTTGCTATAAACATGGGTGCACATATATCACTGTGGTATGATGTTTTCAGTTCTTCTGGGAATATTGCTAGAAGTGGAATAGCTGGGCCAAATGGGACTTCCAAACCCAGCTTTTTGAGGAATCTCCAGACTGACCTCCACAGTGGCTGTACCAGTCTACACTCCCACCAACAGTGCAGAAGAGTTCCTTTTTCCCCACAGCCTCTCCAACACTTGTTGTTGGTAGTGTTTTCTATCTTGGCCATTCTTTCTGGGGTGAGATGGAATAACAGTGTGGTTCTAATTTGCATTTATCTCATGACTAATGATGATGAACATTTTTTCATGTATTTATTTGCCATTCGTATTTCTTCATCTGAGAACTGTGTATTCATTTCAGATACCCATTTTTGGACTGGGTCTTTGAATTTCGAGGGTCTGATTTTTTTTTTAATTCTTTATAAGTTCTAGACAGAAGTCCTTTGTGTGAGGGACAATCCATTAAGATTTTTTCCCAATTTGTGGGTTTTCTTTTCACTCTGCTGGAAATGTCTTTTGACATGCAGAAACTCTTTGATAAGATATGGTCCTAGTTATTGATTCTGGGAAGTATATCCCGTGCAGTTAAGATTCTTGTTCATGAATTCTCTCCCTACCCCTATATCTTCGACGTTTTTACCTACTTTGTCTTCCAGCAGTTTTAGTGTTTCTGTTTTAATATTTAGATTTTTGATCCATTTAGATTTTAGTTTAGTGTATGGTGATAGGCATGGGTCTAGTTTTAGTCTTCTGCATATGGATAGCCAGTTTTTCCACCACCATTTGTTGAAGAGACTGTCATTCTTCCAGAGAAAATGTTTGGCCCCTTTATCAAAGATAAGGTGGTTGAGTGAGTTTGTGGTTGTGGTTGTATCTTCCAATCTATTCCACTGATCTTCAGGTCTGTTTTTATTCCAGTACCATGTTGATTTTATTACTTTAGCTTTGTAGTATAATTTCAAGTCAGGGATTGTGATGCCTCCTGCCTTGCCTTTGCTGCTTAGAATTGCCTTTGCTATTCTAGGTCTCTTCTGGTTCCAGATGAATTTTAGGAGTGATTTCTCTAGATCTATGAGGTATATTAGTGGTATTTTGATTGGAATTGCATTGAATCTGTATAGTAATTTTGGGAGAATGGCCATTTTCACAATGTTTGTTCTTCCTATCCATGAACAGGGGATGTCTTTCCATTTTCTGAGGTCCTGTTTGATTTTCTTTTTCAGGGTATTATAATTTTCCCTTTATGGGTCTTTTACTTCTTTTGTGAGATTAATTCCTAAGTATTTCATTTTTTTGGATGCTAGTGTGAAGGATGTGGCTTCTCTCACTTCTCTCTCAGTATTTTTGTTGTTAGTGTGTAGGAATGCTATTGATTTTTGAGTATTGACTTTGTATCCAGCTACATTACTGAATTTATTTATTATATCTAGGAGTTTTTCAATGGAGTTTTGTGGGTCTTCTTTGTAAAGTATCATGTCATCTGTAAATAATAATAATTTAACTTCTTTTCCTGTTTTTGCTCCTTTTATTTCTCTTGTCTAATTGCTCTGGGTAGTATTTCCAGTACTATGTTGAATAGCAGTGGTGATAATGGCCATCCTTGTCTTGTACCTGATTTTAAGGTAAAGGCTTTCAGTTTTTGACCATTTAATATGATGCTGGCTGTTGGTTTTCATAGATGGCCTTTATCATATTGAGATAAAGACCATCTATTGCAATTCTCTGTAAAGTTCTTATCATGAATGATTGTTGGACATTATCAAAAGCTTTTTCCTCATCTATAGAGATGATCATGTGGTTCTTCCTTTTGGCTCTATTGATATGGTGGATTACATTTATTGATTTGCATATGTTGAACCATCCCTGCATTCCTCGGATGAATCCCACTTGGCTGGGGTGAATAATCTTCTTGATGATTTGCTGTATCATGTTTGCTAATATTTTATTGAGAATTTTTGCATCTATGTTCATTAGGGAGATTGGCCTATAGTTCTCTTTTTTAGTTGGGTCTTTCTCTGGTTTTGGTACTAAAGTAATATTTGCTTCCAGGAATGACTTAGGAAGAATTGCTTCCCTTTCAATTTCATTGAGGAGTTTGAAGAGTGTCAGAATTAAGTCTTCTTTGTATTTCTTGTAGAATTCTGCAGTGAATACATCTGGGCCTGGGCTCTTCTTTGTTGGCAAGGACTTAATTACATTTTCAATTTCAGTAATAGAAATTGGGTTATTCAGCAGTTTTACATCTTCATGATCCAGCTTTGGTAGTTCATATATATCTAGGAATCTGTCTATTTCTTCAGTGTTATTGAACCTATGAGAGTAGAGGTTTTCAAAGTAGGTGTTGATGATCTTCTGCATTTCCACTGAGTCTGTAGTAATTTCACCTTTTCCATTCCTTATTGCATGAATTTGAGTTTTTCTTTCCTTTTTTAAATAAGGTTGTCCAGGGGCTTATCAATTTTATTTATTCTTTCAATGAACCAACTCTTTGATTCATTGATCCTTTGTACTGCTTTCTTAGTCTCTGTTGCATTAATTTCTGCTCTAATCCTTATAATTTCCTCCCTTCTTTTGGCTTTGGGCTTGGCTTGCTCTTCTTTTTCTAGATGTTTGAGTTGTAGCATCATGCTGATTATTTGTGTTCATTCTGTCTTCCTGATGTGGGAACTCAATGCAATAAATTTTCCTCTGAGGACTGATTTCATTGTATCCCACAAATTCTGGTAAGTTGTGTTTGTATTTTCATTTGCTTGTAGATATTGTTTAATTTCTTCTTTAATTTCCTCTGTGACCCACTGATTGCTCAAGAGTGTATTATTCAGTTTCCATGTGTTTGTGATGTTTTTGCAGTTGCTTGTATCATTAATTTCTAATTTCATGGCACTATGATCCAATAACATGCATGGGATAATTTCAATTCTTTTGCATTTACTTAACTATGTTCTGTGGACTATTATATGGTTTATTTTAGAGAATGTCCCATGTACTGATGAGAAGAAGGTATATTCTGATGTTGTTGGATGGAACACTCTATATATGTCTGTCAAGTCCATTTGTTCACAGGTGTGATTCAGTTCTGTTATTTTTTTGCTGATTTTTTGTCTAGTTGATCTGTCCCTCTGTGTCAATGGCATGTTAAAATCCCCTGTTATAATTGTGTTATTGCTTATTTGACTTTTCATTTCTGTTAATATTTGCTTTGCATAGTTGGGTGCTCTGGAGTTTGGTGCATATATATTTAAGATTGTTATTTCTTCCTCTTGAAGTTTTCCCCTAGTATGTAGTGACCTTCTTTATCTCTTTGGATCATTCTTGGTTTGAAGTTCACATTGTATGCAAACATGATTTCTACTCCTGCTTTTTTTTTTTTTTTTTTT
>PVJX010021523.1:11697-31873 GCA_004027295.1 Dolichotis patagonum | reverse complement strand
CCAATAAAATGTTCAACAATATTAAATAAAAACTAACTGAGTTGAAACAATACAAGACATAAACGACCACTTCAGTAAGAAACTAGAAAATGTGAAGAGAAAGCAAGCAGAGATAAATGAAAAAGTTCAATGGAAAACACGAGTATCAGACTTGACCAGAGTGAGGTCAGAGTGTCAGAAACAGAAGGCAAAATGGATGCAGACAATAAACTCTGTCTCTGAAAACTGACAAGATACCATGGGAGCCAAATTTAATAGCTGCCAGACAGTTCAAAAAAATCAACCTCAGAATTATAGGAGTAAAGGAAAAATTGGAACATGATTTAAAAGATCTAAAAAATTTATTCACTGAAATCATGCCAGATAATCTCCCAAATCTAGGGAAATAATTCAATATTCAAGTATAAGAAGCAAATAGAACATCATACTGCCACGACCAGAAAGGAACCTATCTATAATACAACATAATAAAAATACCAGAAATTCAGCAAAAAGAACACGAAAAGCTTTTAGAGGAAAATTAGTAAGTAATCTGTAAAGGCAAGTCTCTCCAAATAACTGTGACTTTTTCAGCACAAACCTTATAGGCCAGGACAACTTGGAGCTAAGTTTTTAAAGTTCTAAAAGAAAATTATCAAGCCAGACTTTCATATCCTGCAAAATTCATCTTCAAAATTAATCAAGAAGACTTTCCATGACAAAGAAATCCCAAAGAAGGACTTGAGCGCTAAACCAGCATTGTAGAAAACACTGCAGGAGTCCTAGACAGAGAGACGGAATCTACCAGCACCAAAGAGCCCAGAGGAAACCATCCATCTAACAGAAGAACAATTAAACAAAATAAAAAATAAACAAAGGAATCAGCACCAGAAAAATAGTACAATGACAGAATTCAATAAATGCCTTATTAATATAACGCAGTGTCAGTGATCTCAATGCCCCAATCAAAAGACATAGACTGGCAAGTTGGATCAAAAAATAACATGTAACTGTTCACTGCCTATGAGAGACACAAGGGAAATACATAGACTGACAGTACAAGGGTAGAAAATAATACTCCAGCGTCACCAGAACCTGAAAACAAGCAAGCATAGTTATTTTATTTTTAGACACACTAGATTTCAATCCAAAACTGATCAAAGAAGACAAGATGGCCCCTACACCTGGTAAAGGGAGCAAGTCAACAGGAAGGGATAACAGTTATAAATATCTATACAAAGGGCTAAGGAGATAGCTCAGCAGCACAGTGCCTGCCAAGCACAAGGTCATGAGTTTGATCTCTATACCCCTCCAATATACATACATAGTGAATGTTGGGGTACCTACCCAAATGGATAAAACAAAAACTAATGGATGTATAAAATAGACTCCAATATAATCATAATGAGGGACATCAGTACCACATTCTCACAATTACACAGCTCGACCAAACAGAAAATCAACAAAGAAGCGTTTGAGTTAAACTACACCGCTGAACAAACAGACTGAACAGGAATAGAGCGTTTCATCCTGCAACAGCAGAAAACATGTTGTTTTTTCAGCAGCACTAAGAGCTTTTTCTAAACTAGGTCATCTCTTAGCCATAAAGCATGCTTAAATAAATACAAAAGAATTGAAATAATCCCATGCATGCTATCAGATCATAGAGGAATGAAGCAAGAAATCAACAGCAAAAGAAGCCGCAGAAACTTCACAAACACGTAGAGATTAAAGAATACATTATTGACTAAGCAAGGGATCACAGAAGAAATGCGGGAGAAATCAAAAAGTTCCTAGAGCTGAACAAGTGTGGAAACACAGCACCCCAAAACCCAATGGCGCCCTTGCCCAGGAGGAGGTTTGGGGCTGGGAACACACTCGTGAACGTCATAGAGGAATCCCAAATACACGACCCACTGGTACTTCTCAGGGTCCTGGAAAAACAGGAGCAACCCAACCTGAAGCTCACGGAAGATGAGAAATTAGGAAGATCGGAGTGGAAGTTAATTAAATTGAGACAAAAATAACACAAAAGTTCGATGCATCTGAGTTGGTGCTTTGAAAGGGTGGGGGGGGGGACTGGGGCTGGGGGCGGAGGAGGACGGAGAGGACTCCGGAGGCCACGGTGCAGGCACTGACCGCCCCATCACAAATGCACATTAATCAAAACGGGGGCTTGGAAAAAAACAGAAATGGAAAAAGAGCATGGAGAGAACTGTACCAAAAGGTAATCGCTCTTCTTTGCGTTGTGGGGTTATTGATGATGTTTGCTCCCTTTTTATATTTTTATATAGAATTTTTAAATTTCCCATGACACATGTATCCTTTAAAATAATCGTTTCTTTTTTAAATCCGGAGGTACTAAAGTAATCAGTAATTCTCACACTTTCTGGCCGGAGCACGGGTTTATACTCCTAAAAATTCATGAGAAACTCAAAGGTGTTTATGTGGCTACAGCTGGCAAAGTTTATCAAGCTAGAAATTCAGGTTGTAATTTTTTTGAGGTATTAGGCCTTTGCACTCAGTCATATCCCATACCTGACCTGTATTTTTTTTTTTTCTTTTCTTTGTCTTTTTGAGACAGGGTCTCACTCTGTAGTTCAGGCTGGCTATGGGCTCACTTTGGTTTTTTTGGGGGGTGGGGTTTGGTACCAGGGATCCAACTCACGCCGCCAGGTGCTTATGCCACTGAGCTAAATCCCCAGCCCAGGCTGGTCTTGAACTTGCAAAAGATTCTCCTGCCTCAGCCTCCCAAGTGCTGGGATTACAGGCGTGCGCCACCTCTGTATTTTTGTGTTGAGGGAAGGTCTTGCTGAATGGTCCAAATTGGGCTCCAACCTGCCATTCTCCTGCCTCAGCCTCCCAGAGTGCTGGAATTATAGGCATGTGCCCATCTTGGAAAAATATCTTTGACAATTGTTAATCTAGCCAGGCCTATAGCACATGTGTGTAA
The DNA here is from genome assembly GCA_004027295.1 of Dolichotis patagonum. Classification (NCBI taxonomy): domain Eukaryota; kingdom Metazoa; phylum Chordata; class Mammalia; order Rodentia; family Caviidae; genus Dolichotis; species Dolichotis patagonum. The sequence continues at coordinate 28,941 of PVJX010021523.1, read as the reverse complement.
TTCTAGCACTCAAGAGGCTTGGACCAGAGAATTGCTATGAGTTCAAGGCCAGCTAGGACTGTAGAGTGAGTTCAAGGTGCTTCAACTACATATCAAGACCCTGTCTCAAAAAAAAAAAAAAAATTGTTAATGTAAAAGAACAGCAAGGGCCAGGGAGACAGCTCAGCAGCACAGTGCCTGCCCAGCAAGTTCGATCTTGGATACAAAGAAGAGGAAGCAGAAGCAGCAGAAGCAGCAGAAGCAGCAGAAGCAGAAGCAGAAGCAGAAAGAATGTTTAAAAAAAAGAACACTACCAACCCATTACAGTTCCTTTCTCTCTTTCTCTTGTTCTCTCTCTTTCTTTCTTCCCTCCCCCTTTCATTGTTTTAGACAAAAATCTCACTTGGCAGTCCAGGCTGGCCTGGAATTTACCAAGTTGCCCAGGCTGGTCTTGAATTCATGATCCTCCTGCCTCAGCTTCCTGAGTGCTGGGATTACAGGTATGTACCACCACACCCCGCTGACTCATTATGTTTTAGCATAAATAACATTCTGCTGAAAAATAAGTTTCTTTAAGACAAAAAAAAAGTGAGAAGAGTAATATTGTTTAACATCTTTGTAGATCTCTAATCCTTGACCCACCAAAGGCAACTGCATACCTCCGGTCTCTTAATGCATTTAATCTCTTAGCAGCATCGTGGGTCCCCAGTTCTGGGAGCCCCGACGTACACGATGAGAGACTTACAGTGACGGGAGAAAGTAGCAGCTTAGCATGAGCATGAAGATAATTGTTGTTAAACACCTCCTAAGAGGGTCCTGGGGACCCCAAGATTCCCTGGACCACATCCCTGCTCTATACCACGCCAAAGACATCAGCAAACCTCGTTTAATTCTCACAGAAACATTTTGAGCGGGGCATGTTTTTAAACAAAGAAACTGAGGTTCAGAGAAGTTCATCGCTTTATCTAGATCACATGCTCAGATTCCTGTCTTTAGACTGGGAGTCTAGGACCCGATTCCAGATAACATCGCATCTCCCTTGTCAAAGCTTTTTGAACACACACCTTCATCCAGATAAGTGGCTGCCTGGAATACTCAAAGAACCTTTGCACAATCGTTAGAACAGCTAATACTTCAGACCTAGAATATGGTAGAAAATGCAGACCTAGCGAGGCTCCACAGAACACAGCGCGAAGTGGAGCAGGGGGGCCTGGGAGGCGGGGGCTGCAGATTCTGCCCTCTACTCCTGTGTGACTGCGGATGCGTTTCTTCACCTCTGCAGGCTGCGGGAGCCCGGGGTCTGCGGCATGGCTATCTCACCTACCCGAAGGCTAAACTGAACTGATGATTGCCCAAGATCCCTGCCAGCAAGAAGGCTGTCATTTACCAAAAATCCCAGTCATTTAGAAGGTTAGAATACAACTCGGGCCAAACGGACTCTTCTTTTGTGTTTTCTCCTTTTGTTTTGTTTTGGTTTGGGAGTGCTAGGCACGAAGCCGGGGTCCTGTGCGTGCTAGGGGAGCACTGTTCTCCCGAGCCACGTCCCTGGCCCTACGGCCTCCTTTTGGGGGATGAATCCTTAGGCTTCTGTCTTTTCGCTAGCGCCATACACGTGGCACGGAGTTTTTCTCTTCTTGTCAGAGCCATTGCGGTCATCTTTCTTTTAACTCCTTGAAATTGTCCCCAGGAAACTAAGCCTTAAGCAACGTCAGGCTGGAGGTCACCTGCAAAAGTCGATGTGCAGAAATCCAGAGTCTTCAGTCCAGCCGCCGGGAGACTCGGGTACCCTCCGTCATGAGCCCATGGAGACTGTGAAGAAGCTCACGCTCTGACTGGAGCTGAGTGTGCTCCTGGACCGAATACTCACTATGCACTGAAGCTCTTTTTCCCTTTTGTGTTGTGGTAAAATGCGCATAACCTGAAATTCACGTGTTGAACCATTGTAAACGCACAGTTCAAGAATGCTGTGGAGCAGTGCTCCTCCCTAGGCCCATCTCTGGAGCTCACGTTGCAAAACCTTAACCATCCCCACCAAATACTACGCCCCACCCTGCCGCTTTTGACCCCTGTCACTGTCCCCTCTGTCCGTGAGTTTGCCTTGTTTCCCTTAGCACAGTCCCCAGTCCCGGATATTTGTCCATACTGTAGCATGTACCAGCATGCCTTCCCATTTTCTGTCTACACCGCATTTGCTTTATCCATCCAGCCAGTTCAGTGTTCGGGCACAGAGCTGGGCTTGAACCCAGGCCGTTACCTGTGCCAAACGTGGGCTCCGACAGAGCTGCACCCCAGACCTGAGGGCAGCTCTCGAATGCCGCTGAGAACACCAGCTAGGAGAGGAGCTTCACACATGCACAGACCAAAGAGGAACAGAGCTAACGGCGGTCGTCGGACGTCAGGGAAATGTGCGCAGAGTTCTTTCAAGTTTGACAAACAAATTCCACTGTGAAGGAAAAGCAAAGTTTTTGTCTTTGTCATTTTCATCTTTTCTCTTGAGATATTACTAAATCTTAAGTTTCATAAGGCCAGCGATGCTTCTACTTTCAACCTTACATTCCACATAACACCTAGAAATGTTTCTGGAAATTCCATAAACTTATCCACAGATAAACCAGCATAGTGCACAATTCAGGAATATCTTCCTCCAGCTTACGACAGCCTCACAAGATGAGCAGGGCAAATGTTTGTGGAGTTATACAGAGAAATAACCTGAAGCCAGATGCAGTAGTGCATGCCTGTACTCTCAGCTCTCTGGAGGCTGAGACAGGAGGATTTCAAGTTGGAGGCCAGCCTGAACCACATAGCAAGACCCTGTCTCAAAAACCAAACAGAGGAAACAAAAGTAGGGAGAAGGAAGCTGAGGATCTCAGTCACTAGCTCATTGGCAGCCAACGTGGGACCAGGGACACTGCCAGAGGTCTTTAAACCCTCACTGAGCTCCCCAAACTGGCCTAGAAGGTGCCATCTCTCTGCCTCCGCCGCCCCAGTAGCTAGGACTGCAGGCATGTGCTACCACTTGTGGTTTAAGTTACGTGTATGCATACGATTTTGCGAGTTTCCCCCAAGAGAACAGTGTTTCCTATTAGTTTTTGGATGTAAAGGTTATGTCTGTGTCAGATCAGGACCGCGAACAAGTGTTCAGAAAATAACAAAGTGGGTGAGGCCTAGTGGCACACACTTGTAACCCCAGCTACTCCGTAGATGGAGGCAGGAGGGTCACAAGTTCGAGGCCACCCTGGGCAAGTCAGCACGAATTTATCTCAAAATGGAAAGGGCCGGGAGTGTAGCTCAGTAGCAGCCTCCTCGAATTTGATCTCCAATACTGGGTGAAAAAGGCAAATTACTGCCTTCACACATGTCTTATTTTCCCTCTTTTTGAGAAAGCCTGCAAGAATAACTTTAAGATAATTTAAAATTGTGCTGAGAGAGAGGAGGCGGAGAGGCCACCGCAGAATGAAATTTCAGTGAATTTTTGGAAGGCAAAGTCAGTATCAAGGAGCCAATTTAGCCGGTGAAGATGGACAGTCCCAGTTAAGGGGCACAGGGAAGACAGTGGGTATCTGTGGGTATCCACCTGTGGGTAGTTAGCACCCCAGGCGGAGGCCCAGACGAGAACAGAACAGAAGCGCTGGTTGAAGCTGGGTGTCCTGGGGCACGTCCATAATCCTAGCACTCTGAGAGCTGAGGCAGGAGGGTCGTCACTTCCACCCCTGGCCAACCTAACAACTTGTCTCAAAATTTAAAATAAAAAGCAAGGAGGCCTGGGGCTGGGGATTTAGCTCAGTGGCACAAGCACCTGATTGGAACGAGAAGAACCAAGCACTTGGCTGTTGGTCCCCACCTACTCACCAGACAGCCCCCGGCCCCAACGCCACACAGCAGGTCTCAGCATGCTTTCTCTTTGGGAAGCTGAATAACCAAGCTTGCAGATCTGGAGCAGTCTGGACCTCCGGGACATCAGGAAGAGGAAAGGCCAGGTGGGGTGGGAGCCACTCCCTGGATGTCTGCTCAGGGCCTGCGGGGACAGCTGCCATCTTTCCCATCGAGGCCACAAGGGGGCAGCAGGGAAGCTTTGCTTGGACCCCACTTCTAGGGGTGGGAAGTGAGCAATCCTTCCTGTCTGCAGACTCTGAGGGTCCTCAGAAGGTGCAAATATGCTAGGCCCTTCAGTGCCAAAGGACGCTCACTGACAGACCACTAAAAGGGGCCCACCAGTCGGTAAGTCCAAAATAGAGCTCCAAATGTCCTCGTTCCTGAGTATGGACATAGTCCAGGGTGATCTGACATCTGGGAAAACCTCCAGCACCCGGGAGGGTGGGCAAAACCAGCCAACCAAGACTAGGGGACACAGACGCTGGAAGATGCTGCCGCTGCAGCTGCACCATGGCGTCTGTGGGACTGGAACGGAAGCACAGAGAAATCACCGGAAAACAAACCAGGGCTCTGCGAACTGCAGATATAACCATTTAAAAGAAACATTCGTCTAAGAAGGAAAATGAAACCAAAGAAATCTGCCAATCAGAACTGAAGTGAAAGTCAAAGACAGTCAGGCACGGCGGCCCACGCCTGTAATGCCAACACTCAGGAGGCCGAGGCGGGAGGATCGCTGTGAGACTGAGGTCAGCCTGGGCTACAAAGTGACTTCTAGGCCAGCCTGAACTGCACAGCGAGACCCTGTCTCAAAAAGACAAAAAGAGCCCTCCGGAGCCTGCCGCGTGCCCGGTCTAGTGCACGGAGCACGCTCTTTGGCTCCTGACCTGCCCTCCCCCAGTAATCTGAAAGGAAATCAAAAAGACAAGAGCAAAAATGAAAAAATGGAAAGTCAAAGAGAACAAAAATGAAATGTGTGGAGGATCAGAGCCTATTTAGTAAAATTAAAAGCCGCCAGAAGCAATTAAAAGTGGGAAAGAGAAAATTAACCAAGTGACACAAGAACATTCCCCAGAGTTGAAGGAGAGAATCCAGACTAAAAACTCTCGTGAGCGCTCAACACGGTAAGGGCAGAAAGGGCTGCCCTGGGCACACTGCGTGAGCTTGGAGCACACTTGCAGTCAACGTGGGGAAAATGCTTAAACTTCCAGAGGAAAAAAATGCAGGTTATATGCGAGAGATAGAAAATCTGAATTTCACCGGACTGTTCAAACTCTGAAAACCAAAGACAATGGAGTAAAGTCTGCAAAATTCCGAGGGAAAACCCTCCATCCCCGGAGATGTTGGAAAAAGCCGTGATTCCACAGGACCCGTGTCGGTCACTCGAGGAAGAAGAATAAACGTTCATACACACGCAAGACTTTGGAAGTTGACTTTCTGCACACCAGGAGCTACCAGAGAGCCTCTTCCCCCGAAATGGGGGTCCCTGAAGAGAGGAAGGATCCAGGACAGTGGCGCTGGAACACCCCAACAGGGCAGGCACACCAGGCCCAATCTGTGAACAAACCATCTAGGGTTAACGATGGCACTTAATTCTGTGAGTTTGTCTAGCGTGACTCTTGGGTATCCAGCCAACCACTAGTCTGGCTGTTGCTTGTTTGGATAAGATGAATATTTAAATTAGCAAATTATCCTCCATAACAGAAGTGGTCTCATCCAATCAGGCGGAAACCTTAAGGGAAGGGAATTCTGCCTCCAAACTGGACTTGACCTATAACGTCAGGTCTTTCCCAGCCACTGGCTGTCCCGCAGATTAGGCTTTCCAGCTCCCTAAAGTATGTGAACCAATTCCTTCCAGCGAACTTCTCTTCCCCTGTCTTGCTTTTGCTCCCCCTCCCTGTATAAACACACACACACACACACACACATCCTATTAGTTCTGTTTCTCTCAAGAACCCTATCTCAGAAGTCCTGTATATACAAGAAAAAATGAGAGATCAATCTTTGTGGCATGGAAAATAATGACAGATACAAAAAACTAGGCAAATAAAAAATTGAGGTAACTATTAATTCCAGGAAAACTACAGGATTACATCTCTACAGTGAACGCTATCTATATGTCAGGTAATAGAAATACCAGCCATTGGCTAACCAAAATTATCTATATAACAGCAGGTATCTTGGTACATGCCTGTAATCCCCCATTCTAGAAGGCTCAGGCACATGGGTCCCAAGTTTGCACCCAACCTGGGCACTGAGTGATCTAGCAAATCCTATCTAGAAAAAGTGCAGGAAGGCTGCTGGTGTAGCTCACGAGAAGTGTAAAATTGGGAAATGTATTATTCCAAAGCATAAGTATTCATGTCAAAGGAACCTGAAAAGAGCTAAGAGTAATATTCTGTGGGTGCAGGGCTGGGAAAAAAGAAATGGCAGATGAGCTACTTGAGGTTTGATGTCACAGGACTTTTTTCTGCTTTTATTATTTTCTACAATTTGGATTTGGCCTGTTCCCCAAACGCCCTTCTTGGAAAGGCTCGGAGCCCTGGCGGTGGTGCCACTGTGCAATGTGGACTCTTGCAGAGACGGGGCATTGTGAGAATTCTCGGTCAGCTCAGACACAGCCTTCAAGGGGACTGCGGGACTCCAGCCTCTGTCTCTGTCTCCACCCGGTCCCCCGCTAAGCGACCCGGGACAGAAACTGTGAAACTGTGAGTGAACAGAAACCTCGGCTCTTTTTAAGCTGTTTTATTTTAAGTATTTGCTATGATGATGGAAAGCCATCTAACACTACTTGAAGTACAGTTATTACTTTGATAAAATAAATTTTAACTAAATGTTTGTATTCTTGCAGCTTCATATGTTTTAGGTCTTGTTTCCCTGTAGCTAGCTCTATATTAATAAAATAAAGCTTCACCCGCTTTTGTTTAGTAGATAATTGATTTTATCTTTAAAGGAATGCACCACTACTATATTGGAAGGTCTATTGTAAAATCTATTGTAAAAGTTATTTTTTCTCCTTACTTATGGTGCTGGGGATAAAACCAGCACCTTATAAAAATTTTAATCAACACAGGAAATACATGTAAGAGCAGGAACATTCTAGATCACTGAACCCCAAACTGTGAGTGACGCGTACATTATTCAGGGCGGTGAGCACCACAGATGTTTAATTAATTGATGTGAACTACATTGGAAAAGCACCGAACTCTTGCTCAGGTTCTTGGGGGGCACACCACGGCAGGGGTAGGAGGTGGGGCACAGGGAGACCCTTGCGTGGGTCTCCCACGAATGCTGGACACTCAGAGGCTGTCTGCTCTCTGTGGCTGAGGGAGTTTTTGGATACCCAGAGTTGCCTGCAGAAATGGAATCTTCCCAGGAAAGGGAACGAGTGGGAAAACAAGGGCAGGGAAGGCAGAGAAGATGGCCACACGGGACTGGTCACCACCCAGCCGAGGCGTGGCCTGGCCCAGGTGCAGCACAGCTACCGGCCACAAGGTGGCAGCCATGTCTCGTCAGTGGCCCAGCCGCAGCTGTCCCAGGGCCTGCGGCAGAGACCAAGCCCTGTGCCCCACACTTCTTAGCGATGCTGACCTGAAAGTCGGTTTTGTGACTTGCTGGTCCATGCCTGCTGATTCCTGCCACTCCTTTCCTGGCTGCACCCCACAATTGGGCTTCTGCTCCGACCCTGGCAAGGAGGCTTCCCCTGACCTCGGCACGTAGAGCCCAGGTGGGCTGCCCGTGTCCACCAGGCCGCAGAGCTGACCTTCTTCTCCTGGAAGCTCCCAGAAGCTCACACTGCAGCCTCCCGCTGCCGGCACCACCCCCATCCTTGGTGGATCCCACCCTGGGCAGCCCTGAACTTCCGTTTCCTCGCTTCTAGCAAGCTGCTGTGCTCTCCTGACCTAGAAGATGACTTGGATATTACAATGCCCAAGTCTGCATCTCCAGCTCAGGCTTCCCCCACATCCAGCCACTCCACAGCTGCCCACCGAGACTGTCCCTTTCTGTCCCCCACTGTGCAGTCTGCCCATCTCCGCCCACTTCCTGGTGCTGGCCCCCTTGTCTACTCCCACAGAAAGTGCTCCTGGCCCTACCCGCAAATGAGATCAGGACAGTGTCTGAATCTCAGCACCTGCACCCTATGACTGCCAACCCGCTGGGGGTACACCGGGGCCCAGGATTTGTTCCCAGCAGGACAGCCGGCTGGGCCTTGCTTTACAAGCCAGCTCCAGTCACTCCTCAGCTAGGGACTCTCCGAACTCTCTCCACTTAGGCCAGAATAAAAGCAAAGGCATCCTTAGAGGCATCCAAGACTTCGGTTCAGTTTGAGTCAATAGAAATACAATGTGAGCCACGAAGGGCACCTTAAACTCTCCAGGAACCACAGCAAGTCAAAACCCGGTTGTGGGGGTGCACACTGGTCACCCCAGCTCATGGGAAGCTGAGGCCAGCCCAAGGTGGGCTACATAGTGAGACCCTGTCCCCAAAACAAACAAACAAAAATAGTAAAAACAAGCAGCTGAAATGCATTTTAATCACAGACTTTGTTTAACCCAAGTCTCTGGTTATCGCAACATGGGTTCAGTATCAAAAATGAAAATTTTACACTTGTTTCCATTCAAAACCTGTGAAACTACTGTCTAACCAGCTCGGGTCAGATCTGACCAGCACGCATCCTGCAGTCCCCATGGTGGACACAGGGCCCACGCCGCCCCCTGGCATGGGTTCCCTCCTTTGCCTCCCCACCGGGCTCTGTCCCTTCTCCCTCCGCACAGCTGCCCCCAGCCCCACTGCCTTCCCGGTGGCCACGCAGCCATTCTGTACTCTTGCTCCAGCTGCCCCCCAAGGGCCACCCCTTTAAGTGGTGAGCGGTGTGTATGGCGGGTGGACTCCCCAGGTCCTATCCCCCGCCTCCTCCCTGCTCTCATTTCCAGTGTCTGTCCTCTCCTAGGTCACCTATTAAATACGCTCCACTTGGGGGCAGTGGTGTGGGCCCAGCACACGCAGCACAACCCGTGAGCATTCCTTTTCTTCTCCCCTCCTTTTTTTTTTTTTTTTTTTTTTTTGAGATACTCCTGCTGTGTGGCCCAGGGTGGTCTCTGACCCCCAGGCTCAAGTGACCCTCTTACCTCAGCCTCCTGAGAGTTCAAGTGTGAGTCACACATCCGCTCAGGAGCACTGGATGGGTCAGGGAGAGAATGGACAGAGCTGCCCAGGAGGGATTTCACCTCAGGACCGCAAGCCAGCCAGTGAGCGGTGACTTCCCTGGGCATCTCCAGAGCCGGACCCTGCCCACAGGGAAACCGATTTCAGTGAAGGGAACTGATTGATTGATTTGCAGCGATGGGGACTGAACCCAATGAATGCCTCCTGGTGCCAGGTAAGCGCTCCACCACCGAGCTACAGGCCCAAACCTAGAAATAACGATTACTATGAAGATTTGGGTGCTGGAGTTGGGACTATAGCTCAGCTTTGAGTGTACACAAGGCCCTGGGGCAGTACCAGTACCACCCCCACCCCCCAAAACAGGGTTGTATGAGGCTAGAGATCCAGCCCAACGGCACAGCGCCTGGCAAGCGCGAGGTTGTAAGTTCCATTCCCAGTACCAAAGGCGGGGGTGTGTGTGGACTGTTAACATCACTTCTGATATTCTAAGGTAGCCCCCATTTGCTGTGGTCACAGTGTTATGGGTTTTGCTGTCTGATAACCTGGCTTTGATGTCCTGGCCCACCAATAACGTGCTATCTTTGAAAGCCTTTGGCAGAAGGAATAACCTTCCAGGGTGTCCCTGCACCCAAGGATTTGTTCCTGAGTCAGACAAGACCAATGTTCAGCTGTCTTCCTTATGAATAAGCATATAACAGAAAGTAATAAACTTTATTTGAAGAATTTTCCCCTAAGCTCCAAACTATTCAATGTTTTTTTTAAGGTTTGCCTGTTTTAAAAAGAAAAACCTGTGTTTTCAACGATGGCTCTCAGTACACAGTGACACTGCCCTCTCCTTCCCTAAGAGAGACAGGAGCAGTCCTGATGCCCAAGGGCAGGTCACACGGTCCTGCAAATGTCAGCCAAAAGCAGTCTCATTCAGAGGCAGAGACTGAGGCTCAGAGACGCTAATTAATTTGCCCAAGGCCACTCAATTGGGTCAGTGGCCATTGGTAGTCCCGAAGATTCCAAACATTCTCTTTACTCTTCCTTACTGATTTACTCCCTCAAAACCTTACTATTGGGCTGGGAAAGTATTGTACTATGGGTGTCTGAGGCAGAAGGATGGAAAGTTTGAACTCAGTCCGGGCAATGGAGTGACTTAGTGAGAGTCTCTAAAAAATAAAACATAAAGCCAGGTGTAGTGGTGCACACTGGAGGCTGAGGCAGGAGGATTGCTGTGAGTTCAAGGTCAGCCTGGGCTGCATAGCAGAGACTGTTTAAAAACCAAAGCAAACCAAACCACCAAAAATGAATAAAGGGAAAGGAAGGAAGGAAGGAAGATAGGAAAAAGTGGCTGGTGATATACACCAGTGCAAAGGCCCCATTTCAATCCCCAGAATGACAAAAAAGAAAAATTACAGCTGGGCATGGTGGCACATGCCTGTAATCCCACAGGCGTTGGAGGGAGGCCAGAAGTAGCTCAGAAAACCAGGGAAACGGGCTCAAAATAAACAGTAAAAAAGGGCTAGGGGCACCGCTCAGTGTAAAAGTCTAGGCTCCGTCCCCAGGACCCCAGAAGGCTGGGCGTCGGTGCTCCGGGTTTCCTGCTCCTCCAGTCATTTTCCTGGATTTACTGTACTGTAATTACTCCAGTAACCGTGGAAATCGGTTGAAAAATCACCGTTTTCAGTGTTGGATTGGATGCTAAGACGAATGCAATCGTCCTTAAGACGTGACTGCCCGTTTTGGCCAGCACGGGGAGAGAAGGCTGCCCTGGAGATTTGATGCTCCCCAGCCCTCCCCTCGGACTCCCTGGGCTTGGAGGAGGAAGGGGCTCTGGGACCCTGCCGGACACCGCCGTCCCCTCCTCCCTGCCGGCCAGCACCAGACGACGCTCCTCCTGTCCTCTGCATCCTAGCACAGATGCAGGCAGCCAGCCCTCGCCTTTTGCTTCCCTCTGAGCTTACTCATTGTTGTAAGGATGTATTTAATGTGTTTCCAGATCCTTTCCTGGACCAGCAACCCGGGCAGGGAGGGCAGCACATGGTAGGAGGTGCACCCGCCTGAGTTTGGCCCAGGGTTCGACCCCCAGGGCCGCCAAACAACGGAGAACTGAAGAAAAGAAAAGCAACCAGAAGATGATGGAACCTTTAAACCACCTGACTGCACTGTACTTAGTCCCGATTCTCACTACCATGGTACTCAGGAAAACATGTATAGTTTGCGTTCTAACCCCTGCTGCTAACTAGATACATAAACAAGGCCGCTTTCCATTTGCAATGTCTTATGTCTAACTTTAGAATAAAAAGGTTCAGGAGCTTAGAGAAAGGTATTTTAAGTATTTAGAACAGTGTCTAACCAGGCATGCACACACCTGGAATTCCAGAAGGCTTGAGGGAGGCTGAGGCAGGAGGACTGCAAATTCCAGGCCTGAGGGGAACCCCCAAACCCTGGATGGGTATCACTTCCCACCCGTAGGGCACCTCCCTTCTACTTCCCTGCACCCCCCGGCTCTGTTCTCCCCTCCAAAGTCTCCCAACTCTCTCTCATCTCATGCTGGGGCCCCTCCCCTCCCCCACCCACCCTCAATGGCCAGGGGACACTTTGGCCACTGGGCCAAAGCCAGTGGCCCCAGCTGTGTAGTCAGACTGCCAAGCTAAGGGTTGCAGGGAGGGTCAAACCTTTTTTTCCCCAGTACTGAGAATTGAACCCAGGGCCTGGGCACTGAGCTGCATCTCTGATCCTTTTTAAACTCAGGGTCCCTAAGTTGTCCAGTCGGGGCTCAAACTTGCAATCCTCCTGCCTCAGCCTCCCAGACTGCCGAGAATTCTGGCATGCACCAGAATGCCCAGTGAAGACAACGTATTTTGTGATGTGAAAATCATATGAAGCTAGGATTTTTGCACGGGTGCTTTTCTTCTGAGACAGGTTCTGGCCACGTATTCCATGCTGACCTTGGCCGCACTATGTAGCCCAGGCTGGCCTTGAATTCGTGGGCACTCTCTTGCCTCAGCTTCTAGGGTGCTAAGATGGCAAGAATAAGCCACCACACCCGGCTCCAAGTTAGGACTTCAGTGATCAGAAAAGGCGTGCGCTGGAGCACAGCTGTGTCCCTCATTTACCCGCTGCCTGTGGTTCTTTCAGGTTAACGCAGGGTGTGCTGAGACTCCAGGCCCTGGGCTGCAGTCACTTATTGCTTGGCTGCCAGCCCGCCGCGGGAGGGGACCCACGGCAAACGCCTTTCCATTCGGTTTCCAGCCCCAGCCCCTCCCACCCGGACTTGCCCCAGGGCCCGGGAGCAGACCTGCCCCTTCTCCCACCTGGGGTGTTTCCCTACAAATCACATCTGCCTTTCTTTCTTCTACCTGAGTGTCCCAAAAAGCTGATTATTTCTCCAATCTTGCAACATCTGAGAAGAAGACTCCTCCCTGGCTGTACCTGCTCCCATCCGCGTCCCATCGCCCCCGGGATCCTCTAGTTGGTCTACATCCCACCTCCATCCCCCCCGTCGGTCTACGCTGCACCCCCCCAGGTCCCAAGTTGGTCTACACCTCGCCTCGGGTCCCCCAGTCCCTGCCCTTGCCTGCAGCAGAAGCCCTCCGGCCCCCAGGCCTGTTCAACCGCCTCACCAAGCTACCAAGTGCTCTGGTGGGAGTGTGGGCCCCAGGCCCGGCGGCCTTCGGCCTTGCTGGACTCTTACCTGGTGGTGAGCAGGTGTCGTGTCACACACAGGGCCACTTTTTCTGCCTTTAGGCACCTTCACCACACTCCCTCGGCTCCCCACCGCGCCCTCCGCCCTCCGGCTTGGCCTCCTGCCTGGGTGAGGCCTCCTCTTAGCCTTTCCTAAGCCCTTTCTCTCCTTGTTCTTTTCTTTCCTTATCACTGGCCTCTCTTTCTCTTTCTTATGCAAAAGCAAGTGTGTGTGTGTGTGTGTGTGGAGATTGAACGAGGCCCCTCACTCTGAGTGACATTCTCAGCCCTGTTTTGAGACCAACCCTTGCTAAATTCCCTGTGGAGTCTCCATCCTCCTGCCTCAGCCTCCCACAGTGCTAGGATTACAGGTGTGCACCACCACACCTGGCCCGGGCCACCTTCCTGAGACTGCCCTTGCCCTCTCCTTCAAGGACCTTTCAGTCCCAGAGCTTCCAAGCCCATCTCTGCTGACGAATCCAGAGACCCCAGCCCAGATGGCTGAGGTTGCCTCTTCCCAAGCGTTGACATGGTCTCTGCGAGCCTCCCTGGGGAAGTGCAGGCCACCCCGCAGGGCACTGCTGCTCCACCCTGTCCTGGGAGACATGTCTTCTTCCCCTCAGCAGGTTACCAGCCCGGCGGAATGGGACTCAGTGCTGCCAGGGTGACTGTTACCAGACTTCCTTTCCCAGCTGTCTCTGGGAGGAGCCCTCTGGGACAGTCTCTAGAGCTCTGTCCCCTACTGCAGCCCGACAGCTGCAGGCTCTGTGTGACACACCCACTTTGCACTGACACGCCCCCTCACAATGACACGCCCCCTCACACTGTGACACACCCCACACTGTGACACACCCCTCATGCTGTGACACCCTCATACTGTGGCATGCCCACTTCATGCTGTGACACGCCCACTTCACACTGTGACACACCCCCTCACAGTGTTGACATCCCTTCACACTGTGACACACACTCCTCACTGTGACACGTGCCCCTTACACTGTGTGACACATGCTCCTCACTGTGACCTGTGCCCCTCCCGTGTGTGACACACGCCCTTCATACTGAAGTGCGGAGAGGTTGTGCGGGCTGCAGGGCGGGTGGGCGCCTGGCCATCCTACGTGTGGGGAGCAGCTGCGTGGAGCCGGATCACGCTGTGGGGCCAAAGCGAGGCCGGCCCTGAGGACAGGGATGCCCAGAGCGAGCCACGCAAGCAGGCTTTCCAGCTCCAAGGAGAGGCCAGGGCCAGCCGGGCAAGCAAGTTGCTAGGCAGCGGGGTTGAAACTGACCCTCCTCCTGAGCAGGTAAATGTTGTGGCTGGTACACGTGTCACCTGGAGACCTTTAGAAGTTTAACTGAGAGACTCCGCAGGGAGCCTGGGTTCTGACTGGGTGGGGAGTGAGGCTGCTGTGGTGACTGTACCTGACCGTGTGGCTCCAGAGCTGTATCCCTGGCCCTCTGAGGAGACGCGACTCACCTTGGCAGCTGGCAAGAGCCCAACCATGACCAACTGAGACCAAACTCATTTCAACATGGTCTTGGGCATGAGCAGAAAAGTCTAACCACAAAGTACGTAAACCAACGCCATGTATGGTCGTTACAAAAGAAACTCAGATCACTAACTAAGGCCTCTAACAATTTCCAGCTACACTGGTCACTGACTGCTGTTAGGGATTCATGGGCTGCACAGGGTTAAATTGTGGCACGCAGGGACTTAAAACCCTGAGACTGAGAGGTCTTTAACTTAAAGGAGTAAGTTCATGCAAAATGAAAAGGGTTCAGTCATGGAAAGATCTACACGGTTCTCCAAACACAGCTCCTCCAGCTTCAACTGACCGATCCTCACTTGCAGCTACAGGACGGAAAAGGACATGCAGGCGGGAGACAGATCACACTGTGGGGCCAAAGCGAGGCCGGCCCTGAGAGTCTGCGCTGGCCCGTCCTCCCCTCCCTGTCCCAGCCCTGCACGGAGTCTGGGAGGAAGGCGGCCACGCGGCCCAGCCTGCCCCCAGCCCAGCGCAGCACGCAGGCTTGGGCCAGTCTGAGACCCCAGCTCTGTGTTCTTTATTTATTTGTATTTATTTTTATTTATTTATTTTTTTAAAGCAGTGTCTCCCTATGGAGTCCAGGCTGGCCTTGAACTCAGGGCCATTCTCCTGCCTTAGCCTCCCGAGTGGTGTGATTATAGGCTTGTGCCATCACACCTGCATTTTTTAAACTGTTTTTTTGCGATGCTCCCCCCCCCCAGGTCTTTCAGGATGGCCTTGAACTCACTAGGTAGCCTAGGCAATGCTCCCGCCTCAGCCTCCTGGGGTTACAGGAGTGCCACACCAAAAAGGAATACTTCCCCTTCAGGGCTACAGGATTATTTCATTCAAGTGTAAATAGACTCTAAACCAGAAAAACATTAAATAACAATGGCACAAAGGCCTTCCAACTATTCTGACTAAACTAGAGAGAAGATCCTAATACTTGCTAATCACCCTTTTAATGAAAAATTCCTTTCACCTGCTCGCTGATAGTAGATTCTACAATACTATTTCAGGAAGTGTGGTGGCGCATACCTGTAATGCCAGCACTCTGGGAGGCCGAGGCAGGAGGACTGCAAGTTGGAACCCAGCCTGGGCAATATAGTGAGTTATTTTTCACATAAAATGTCCTCGTGTATTATTTTTAAGCTTTTAAAAGTTGTGTATTTACTTTAATGAGTTGTGTATTTAATTTAATGTGTATGACATTTAATGAGAATTATGCCTTTTTATTTTTATTTTTTATTTTTTTGCTACCAGGGATCGAACTCACAACCTTGTGCTTGCCGGGCAGGTGCTTTGCTGCTGAGCTAAATCCCCAGCTCCTAATGAGCCTTATTAATAGTAACAAGTTGGCCCTTCGTATCAGCGGTTCTGCATTGCAAATTCAATCAAGCTCAGAAGGAAAATATTCAGAAAAAAAGCAATGCAAAATACAAAAGGTGGGTTTCCTGGAGGGGGGGGCACCATGCTGGGCGCATGAGCATGAAGTGGGGCGCAGACACCCGGCTTTCAAGTGAGGCGCGCCACATTGGCCGGTCCCTCTCCCCAGCACTTTGGGTCCTGCTCGGAGCACTGTCTTGCTTCTCCTCCTGCTGCCCAGAGGTGCAAAAAATCAGACAGGTTGCTGGCAAGTGACCGAGCAGAGAAGGATACCGTCTCTGACCTCATACAGTAGTAACGGGGCTTCCCTTTTGGAAGTTAATTTTAGTTTAAACATAGCCAGTTCACAGAGGCTTGGGAATAAATCTGCTCATGCATTCTCAGTGTAGCCTTTACACTTAAGAGTTCAGAAATGGGAGGCTGAGGCAGGAGGGCTGCAAGTTCCAAAGTCCCAGGCCGACCTGGACAATTTAAGATACATTTCAAAATAAAAAATAGACACGGCCGGGCGTGAGCTTATACTTTCAAAGAACAGTGACCTCTGGGGAAGAGGAGGACTGAAATACTCAAGAAGCCGGACACTGTGGTGCACGCTTGTCCCCCGAGCACCGAAGAGGCTGAGGCTGGAGGGTCACAAGTTCGAGTCCAGCCTGGGCAACTTAATGATCTAGGGAGCACCCGATACAAAAAGTCAGAAAAGGGCTGAGGCTGTATCAGGGTGACGGTCCTGGGTTCAATCCCCAGGGCAGAAGAAAACAAACGAAACAAAAGGAGCCCAGGAGATGAGGACCACAGAATACCCGAGCATTAATTGATCTGTAGGCAGGAAGTGTTATGGGGCAAGGTCAGGGATTCCCGTGCTTCCGCTGAAGCCTTTGAAGTCGGAGAAGGGGAGAATAATTATCCATCTGTTTCAAGATTTCCTGCTGCTCTCTGGAGGCTGAGGCAGGACCCTCCGGTTTGAGGCCTCCTGCTGGAGGCGAACCGGGAAGGAGTCTTGCAGGGTGGAAAGGATCTAGAAGAGGGGGAAGCGTCCAAGGAGCTGGGCTGGGGAGGTGGGAAGCACCCCCTCCCTCCGGCCAGCTTGGTGGAGGATAGGGGAGGGCGCTGGCAGGCAGCGCGGGCCTCTGCATGGTGGTCTCACCTGGGGCTCTGCATGCTTTGAATTCAAATCCTACCCAGACACAACCCAGCCATGTGACCCTGGAGGAGGCAGTGGCTCATCTGGGGAGGGACGGGTTGCAAGGGACCCCTCAGGGCATTTCTGATGAGGGTGACCGGAAGGCTGGGTGACGCTCCCTTCCCAGCCGAGAGGGCCCTGCCGGCCTCCGTGCTGGTGACCAGCCGTGCCTCATAGCGGAGACTCGGTACCTCAGCTCTACACAGCCTGGCACCAGACGCAGGGCTCCCGGCGGGCGTCTGTGGACCCTGGAGTTAGGGGTAGCGCTTACATTTTTACATGAGTGGGAAAGATAAAAAATGAGAATAATTCACGACTCAGTGGAAAATACACAAAATTCCAATCTCAGTGTCCATAGCAAATTGTGTTTGGGGTCCAGGCGTGGTGTTTGCTGATGTGCTGTGTGTGGCTTCTTCCCTGCTGGATGGCAGGGGCTGGGGTGTAGCTCAGCTCAGGGGGAGAGGGGGG
>PVJX010021523.1:0-11597 GCA_004027295.1 Dolichotis patagonum | reverse complement strand
CCTAGCAGCCAGGCTTTCTTTTCTGCTCCCGTGTGTATCTGTGTGCCCGTGGTTTAAGTCCAAGGGTGTGAACCCAGGGGCCTTTAAACTGAGCCGCGCTCCCAGCACTTTTTATTTTTTTAAAATTTGAGTCAAGGTTGCTTTGTCTCTGAGTTGCCCAGACTGAACTCAGACTTACGGTCCTCCTGCCTCAGCCTCCCAGAGTAATGTTTTTTAACTAATCGATTCACTTTTAAAATATAAATCCCCAAGTGGAGTTTAAACAAGCTCTCCCGCCATTACCTGTGTGGATCTGAAAAGCCCTCAGAGCCGTGGGCTGAGACAGCTCCTCGGGACACCGTGAGGTCACTGAAGTCACAGCACACCATAGAGGGACCCCAGGCTCAAAGGCAGATGGTCCTTATAAAATCACAGACAGCAGGGCGTGGTGGTGGGCGACAATAACCCCACCACTCCGGCCAGTTTAGCAACCTAGTGAGACACCACCTGAAGAGACAGAGAGGAAGAAAGACCTGGGGGGCGTGTAGCTCAGGGCAAAGCCTGGGTTCAGTCTCCAGTACTGTACCCTAAAAAAGAGCAGAGCGAGTGGAGACAGTAAGTGGGCTCTTTTCTAAATCTCTACATTTGTTCAGAGCATTAAACGTTTGTGCTCTGCCCTCCAAAATATTTCTCCATTAAAAATTAATCAAAACAGTATTCTAACCGGGCAGGGTGGGCCACAGCTGTAGTCCCAGCATTGGGGAGGCTGAGGCAGGAGGATCACTCTGAATCTGAGGATACTAGTAAGCTCAAGGCCAGCCTGAAGTGCACAGTGAGACCCTGCCTCAAAGCATGAAAAGCTAAAAAAGAAACAAAAAGCTGTTTTCGCACTGCCCGTGCGGTGTCCTCCCCATTGCTCATGGACCCGAGCCCAGGCCTCACACGTGTCAGGGGATCACCAGACCCTGGGCCGCAGCCCAGCGCCTCTTAAGATTTCGTTGGAGACAAAGTCTCTCACTGAACTGCCCAAGCTAACCTCAAACTTGTGACCCTTCTGCCTTGGCCTTCCAGAGAGATCACCCTGAGCCGGTCACTGAGAATGACCTCCGCTCGCTCCCCTCAGACTTTGTTTCTCAGAGCAGTGTTAAGTTCACAGCAAATTCAGTGCCAAGTACAGACAGTTCCAACCTCGCCCACCCCGCCAAGACGCAGCATCTCCACGGCGCCCGCCACAGCGCCCACGGCCTCGGCTCCAGCAGGTCCACTCGGTGTGTGCCGTGGCCGGCAGTGCAGGCTCCTGTGTCCCCCGTGCCCCTCCCAGCCCCTCCTTCCCTGTCCTCTGGGCTTCTGATAGCCTCCCTGTGGCCAGTTCTTGTGTTTTGTTTTGTTTTGTTTCCCCCGAGGCAGAGTCTCCCTATGTAGCCCAGGCTGACCTCAAACTCACAGTGACCCTCCTGTCTCAGCTTCCTGAGTGCTGAGATCACCAGTGTGGGCCAACACTCCTGGTATGAATGTTAAGTCTCCACTCAGTAATGCCATCGGTGCCTGCTGGAAAAGACTGTTGACTTCTGTAAGAAGCTGCCAAGGGTCTTCTAAAGTCACTGCATCCTTTGATCTCTTCACTAGCCAGGAATTCCCCTTTGTATTGACAGGAGGCAGGGCTGGGGCATGGAGATGGTCCCTCTGTCTCAGTCTGCAGTCCCACAGGCAGGTATGACACACAGCACATTTGCAAGGCGCATTTGCTGCCTGTAGATCTTCCTCGGAGGGCCCCAGGCGTCCTATCCATCTCTCCAAATTGCAGTCAGGTAGTTAGAAAGGGCCGGGGCCAGACAGAGTCAGAGCAGAGATGAGGTCAGCCCGGCCGCGGTCAGTCCGGGGCTGAGCTGATAGAAACTGGGCCCCGAGATGGAGCCGAGATGGCTCGGCCTGCAGGCTCCAGAGTCACTGGCACATTTGGGCAGCACTGTGACCAGCGCCATCTGGCCCAGTGAACCTGGTCACTGCGACCCACACAGAGGCCTCACAGCTGGACGAGCAGCGCGCTGAAAGAACCTCTGCTGGAAGAACCTCTGTTACCCGTGCTGTGTTCTCGCCACGCACCTCATCTCTACCGGATCAATACAGCTAGGCGACTGTCCTTGTGACTTTAAAGGTTAATTCGAGTTTGACCCAAGGTAACTGGCGGTGTGATTTTACTGCATAACTTCTGGACAAAGAGCCGCAGGGCCTGGGTGTGGTGGTGCATGTGGTAATCTCCGCTTTCTGGAGGCTGAGGCAGGAGGATCACCGGGCGTTCAAAGCCAGCCTGAACTATATAGTGCGCCTCTGTCTGAAAAATAGACCCCCCCAAAAATTCAGAATAAATCAAAGAGTGTCAGGGGCCCCCCTTTCCCTCAAGGCTTTCTCCTAATAACTCCTGTTCTACTCCTCTCTCTTCTGTCCTTGAATCCATCGTCAGAGACCCTGAGGCTTGAACTTAGCACCTCTAACAGCTGGGAGCTACTTACTTCCCTTTAACTTGGGGGGCTGAATAGTTTTCTTGATGAGTATTGGGAATTATTTGTATTTTTGGATTCAACTTCTTTATCAGATGTATCTCCCCCCTCCCTTGCGAGGGATGGGGTGGGATGGGGGTTTAAACCCGGGTCCTTCCCACTGCACTGCACCCCAGTCCTTTTTTATATTTTGAGACAAGGGCTTGCTGGGCTCCAACTGTGGTCCTCCTGCCTCAGCCTCCCAAAGAGCTAGAATTACAAGCCTGAGCCCACACATCCAGTGGAGAGGCTCCTAATGACAATGCTGTCCGAAGGCCGGACTGCATTTTACTCCAGCTGTGTAGTCCTAGACAAATAGATTTAATAGCTGTGTTTTGTGGTGTATAAAATGGAGATGCTATTAGCACCTATTAAATAAAAAAATTAGGTTGCAGTCAGAGTTTGCAAATAAAAGGAGTTAATGCAGTATGCACAATTTATAGGATTGTTTTATAATATTCATGCCAAGTCACATGCAGAAGAGTGCAGGAGATCTGTCCACACACTAGAGACCCAAAGAATCCATCTGGGGGCCTGGATTCCATGGCAAAGTCCTGCACGAGTCCAGCTAAAGACTTAGAGCTCATGACAATGTCTCGTGCAAGTCTGTATCAAGGCTCTGCGCTGGGAAGGCCCCAAGGTCAGTGGTGGAAGCCAGAAAGGCTGTGCCAGTGGGACGAAGGATCTGTGCCAGCAGCTGAGGGATCTGCACTGGAGCCAGGAAGCGATGCGCACGATAAGGACCAGGGCTCCCCTAAAGAGAACCACAGCCATCCTCAGTGACAGCGAGGACTAGAAGTCCCCTGATGACGAGAACAGCCAAGTTCATATCAGGAAAAATCAGCATAAAGCTTCTCCAGGAGAATCAGCAGCCCACCAACTTCCCCTCCAGTTCTCCTTTTATGCTGTTGGCAACAATCCTCAGGTAGCACGTGAGGGCGATCTGGCTGCGACCTCTGTCACCCCACTGATCGCCAGGGTTGATTCGGCTGATCTGGCTGGCTAGGCGGGTGTCCCCTTCCTCCCTCAACGATCCACGTGTGTCCCTCCCGAAGCTGCGCGCTCGGTCGAAGGGGACGACCACCCCCGATAGAGGAGGACCCTTCCTCGGTCAAGGGTATACGAGTAGCTGTGCTCCCCTGCTAGAACCTCCAAACAAGCTCTCACAACTAGTGAAGATTAAATGAGGAAATAAGTATAATCTGCTTCGGGCAACCTTCAGTGTATCGTTGGTAGCAATGCATTGCTGTCATACTTATTTATTTTCAAGACGGAGTTTTGCTACGTGGCGCAGGCTGGCTTCCATCTCTTGGTCTCAAGTGACCCTCCTGCATCAGCCTCCTGAGTGGCTGGGAGGAGAGGCACACCTTGCCGTGCTGTGCCCACCACAGTTCCCAGTGTATGTCGGTACTGACTCTTAGAGCTCACTGTAGGGGTGTGGGGAAGACAGGAGAAGCAGCCGTGGTTATTAATTCTGCAACGTGTTTGAGGGTGACACACAGGGGAACTGCAGGAGAGGTTCTCAGTGTGCCACCTGTGGCCAAAACAGTCCACAGGACCTGTTTTCTGCTCCATCGTGCATCGACATGATTTTTCCTTGCAGGAAAAGCTAGCCTGGGAGACACAGGTTGTAAATAACCTCCTTGCTTGTTCCAGGAACTTTCCCGCCAAATTTACTTAGCGAGCTCTCCAACCTCGGCATGGTGGTGCACACTTGTAATTCCAGCACTCTGGGGCACGGGGGCAGGAGGATTGCCAAGTTTGAGGGCAGCCTGGGCAGCTGAGGGCAGCTGGGGCCACCTAGTGAGACCCTGTCTCAAAAAGACAGACTGGAAAAAGAGCTCAGGGTGAAGGCCCCCAGGTTCCATGGCCAGAAATAAAGCAAGCAAGTGCTCTAACGGAGGTCTGCGTGCTCCCCGGTACCCCACCAAGCTGTGTCCACCAAGTCCACACCGTATCTGACCCCGGGACCTCCGGTGGAGGGCCACACTGGCTGGCATGACCTACCAAGGGACTATCAGCTCCTCCCTTCTCTTCCTACCTAATTTTCCCTGAATAGCTCTTTTACTTCTTTTGTTAGATTGATTCCTAAGTATTTCATTTTTTTGGATGCTAGTGTGAAGGGTGTGGCTTCTCATTTCTCTCTCAGTGCTTTTGTTGTTAGTGTACAGGAATGCTATTGGTTTTTGAGTGTTGACTTTGTATCCAGCTACATTACTGAATTTATTTATTATGCCTAGGAGTCTTTCAATGGAGTTTTGGGGGTCTTTTATGTAGAGTATCATGTCACCTGCAAATAATGATAATTTAACATCTTTTCCTATCCTTACTCCTTTTATTTCTCTCTTGTCTAATTGCTCTGGCTAGTATTTCCAGCACTATATTGAATAGGATGGTGATAATGGACATCCTTGTCTTGTTCCTGATTTTCGGGTAAAGGCTTTCAGTTTTTGGCTGTGTAATGTGAAATCCAGCAATACTATTATTCTTTGTTCGGAGTGATTTTAGTCTGTTTTGTTTTGTTTAATTTCAACATACCTGAAGGTATGGACAGCTATTTTGAAGAGAACGAGAGACATTACGGCAGCCATGGTTGACTTCCCTATTTCTGGTTTTGAAGACCTAAAATGTCTTCATCATCCTGTTCTGATCAGTTTAATACTATTTTGTTTTGTATGAATTTTTTGTGTGTGAAGATATGGACAACTATTTAGAAGAAAACAAGAGACAATATGATGGACAGTGAAGATCTCCTGTTGTCTTGCTTCCAAATATGTGTTACATTGTTTTCTTCTGATCTGCTTTGTTCTGTTTAGTTTTACTCTCTTAAAAAAAAAAAAAGAACAGGACTTTTGAACAGACTCAAAGGGAACTTTTCCCCGGGGCAGTGCGGGGGTGGGGGGAACACACCGGACAGTGGACAGTGCAGCAGGGAGGCTGGGGGCATGGCCTGGGCCTGACCACCGAGTGGCCGCAGAGGGTCAGAGAAGGTTGGAGACCAGACTGGAGCCCTCAGGGTGTGTGTGTGTGTGTGTGTGTGCGCGTGCGCGTGCGCGCGTCCCGGAAGCTGCCCCTGGAGGGTCTCCAGCCGCCGGGGAGTCTGTGTGTCCTCCCTGCAAGCCTGTCTGCTGACCACCTGGGAGGGCTCTGCCCCAGCTCCCCAGCTTCGGTCCTCCCAGGCCTCTGCCCAGGCTGCAGGGCTGCAGCACCCCTTGGCTTCCTGGCTCCCCTTAAACATGGAGCCAAGGAATGTGAATTCCACCCTGGAAACACACGAGCCGGCAGGGGGAAGAGTGAGGGGTGAACGGAGTCACAGGAGCTCAGGGGTGGGCGCGTTTGTTCGTTTGTGCCTTTTGGTTGTCTGGTACTGAGAACTGAACTCAGAACCTGCACACTGGTGTCCATCCCTGGCCCTTTTTACTTTTCATTTTGAGGTCAGTTTTCTCTTGCTCCTGTGGTGATAGAATCACAGGTACGTGCCACCACACCAGGAAGGAGTAGTTTTAATCTGCAGAAACGGTCTCCAGTGAAGCCTCTGCAGGGTAGGACACACAGCACTGCGCTCTGTCCTATGCAGAAGACAAGTAAAACTTCTTATTTGACCAAGAAAATTGCATTAACTTTATTTTTGGGGTGTTTTCTTTTCTTTTTGCGGCAGGATCTTTTGCAGATGGAGTCCAGGCTGACCTCAAACTTGCAGCAATCCTCCTGCCTCAGCCTCCCAAGTGCTGGGCTGACAGGTGTGAGCCACCACAAATTCCATTAATTTTGGAGGAGAAATGTCAGTAAAGCAAAAGGTAAAAATAAGGAAGGCTGATTATCAAGAAGTAAATGCTTAAAAATTCTTAAACACTACCTAGAAAAAGACAATTAAACCAATAATGCCAGAAAGTCTAACAGAGTAAATACTTCAGGGAGGGCAAGCATGTAAGCAGAAGGAGGAAAAGGAATTCATCAGCGGAAAATCAGGCAATAACAGAAAACAGCTGGTTCTTTTCTGCAAAAACTCTCAGTGTGAATAGTTTAAATTCCCCAATCAAAAGATACAAATTGACTGAACAGATCAAGAAACAAAATTCAACAGTGTGCTGCATACAAGAAACACATTTCATCCAAAAAGAAATTCATGGGCCAGTCAGGCACGGTGGTGCACACCTGTAATCCCAGCACTCAGGAGGCTGAGGCAGGAGGAGTGCCACAGATTCGAGGCCAGCTTGGGCTCCGCAGTGAGCTTAAGGCCAGCCTGAAGTACATAGTGAGATCCTGTCTCCAAAAAACCCAAACCCAAACAAAAAACAATGTAAATAAATAACCAGTCATTCATGTTGGCATCGGTTTTAAAAAATAAAAAGAAAGCAAAGATAGAAAACAGTTTCATGCAATGGAAGCCGCAGAGCAAGCAGAAGTAGCAATTCTATTTTCAAATGAAGGGCATGTTGAGTCAAAACTGATCAGAAGAGGCAAATAAGGTCACTACGTATTGATTAAGGTAACAATTCAATAGGAAGAGATAACAATTACAAGCTTATGTACTGCCAGCACACTCTACTTCATAAAGCAAACATCACTAGACATAAAAGGTCAGATAAAAGAAACACAATTGTAGGGAGGGACCTCAGTGCCACACTGTCACATATAGATCAACTAGCCAAACCAAAAAACAAACAAACAAAAAACAACAACAAAAAAACCCCTCTGAAATATCACAGTTGAACGAAACCTTCAAACACATGGACTTAGATATCTACAGAGTTCCACCCAACAACAGAATACACATTCTTCTTAGCAGCATCTGGGCATTTTCCACAGTAGACCACACACTGCCCATCAAGAATGGCAGAATTAGAATTATCCCATCAGAATCAGATGATCCCAGAATTATCCCATGCCATCAGATCATAATTATCCCATGCCATCAGATCATAGCAAATCAGAATTTGCAAATCAGAAGAGAATCAGAATTATCCCATGGCATCAGATCATAGCAAAAAGAAACCACAGAAATTATGCAAAAACCTGGAAATTAAATGGTTCACCCTTGAATATTCACAGGGAACCAGTGAAGAAGTCATTTGCTGGAATTGGAAGACAACACCACTACAATATGTGAGAACCCGTGGGACACAAGGGAAACGGTCCTGAGAAGGAGTTTATAGCAGTGAGTGCTCACATCAGAACACAGCAAGCCCAAATAAATAACCTAACTATGCACCTCGAAGTCCTAGGAAAAACAAGAACGCTCCAAACTCAAGCCTGGTACTATTGCGGAATTTAAGAGTGGAGAGACGAGTGGTGAAACCAGAGGGTAATTTAGGTTTGTACCAGCTCAGTGGATTCCTAGCCAAAGATAGGACAAAGAAAAGCCCTGAACAAAGAAAAGGGCTCAGTCTTATACATGTGGTCGAAGGAGTTGGTCTACTTGGTGGCGTGAGACCGGTGGGTAGGTGAGTGAGCAGGACAAAGGCAGTTAATCAAGCAGCTACAGTTTTGTAATTCAGCATATCTTAGTGGAAAAAAACAGGGTCTTATAGAAGTGAGGGGTCATAAAACCTTACTTACAGGAATGAAGCCTCCAGCTTTATTAGTAGTAGAACAAAGAGGAGCAGCCACATGAAGGGGGAACTATGTAAGACTGAGGAGGCTAAGGACTAGGGGTTTAGCTCAGCAGAGTAAGTGCCTGCTTGGCAAACATGAAGTCGTGAGTTCGATCCCAGCACCACAAAAAAAAAAGATTGTTTTCCTTTTTTTAAGTTTTGCTTCAATACAAGGAAGGAAATGATAAAGATCAGAGTGAAAATAAGTGCAATTGTGACTAAAAACACAGCAGGAAGAATCTATGAGTAGAAGATCTGATTCTCTGAAAGAATAAAAAACAGACAAACCCTTTGCCAATTTTACCAAGAAAAAGGAAAGAAAAGTCCCAAATCCATGGAATTAGAAATGAATAAGGCAAAATCACAATGAACAATGCTGAAATCTGGAAGATTATTAGTAACCACTTTGAGAACCTGTTTTCCAATCAACTGGAAAATTCAGAAAAGATGAATAGATTCCTAGATACATACAAATTATGGAAACCTTGAATAGCCAGGCATGGTGAGCACACCTGTAATTCCAGTCCTTGGAAGCCTGAGGCACAAAGATCACTGTGAGTTTGAACCCAGGCTGCACTACATAGTGAGATCCCTCCCAAACAACAACAAACAACCGTGTTGTGGTTTGTTTAAAAGTCCCCCCAAAGCCTCAGCAGTCATGGGAGGTGGGCCTTTGTATGGTGGCTGAGTCTAGCATTCGTGATTGGCTTGTTGTCTAGCACTGCGATTGGTCATGTGCGTGCTGCACCTGCCCAGGGGCGGAGCCGGCATACAATATAGGGGAGAGAAGGAGGCCTGCTTTTCCCCATTTTACCCTATTTGCTCTTGTCCCTTGTGGCCACCACGAACAGATGTGCCTCAGCCATGCCACCCTGCCTTGGAGCCAGCTGAGTATGAACCTAAACCTCCAAAAAACTGTAAGCCAAATAAACCCTTCCTTCCTTCATTTGGGGTGCTGGATACTTTGGTCCAGCGAAGAGAGAAAAGTCACCAAGACAACAACAACAAAACTACGAAGGAAAGCCCAGACCCAATAGACTCACCACTGAGTTCTATAAGAATTTAGGGACTATCTAATGCCAATGCTCCTTAAGTCCTTTCTTTCTTTTTTGAGATAGGGCCTCACTATGTAATTTAGGCTGCCCTTGAACTAGGAAATTGGAAGAAAAGGAGTACTTCCATTCTTGGAAGCTAGCATTATCCTGATTTCAAAACCAGTCAAGGATTCCAACAAAAACAGAGAACTACAGGCCAATCTCTTTAAAGAACACAGATACAAAACTTCTCAGTAAGATACTGGCAAGCAGAATGCAACAAATCAAAGATCGTTCATCATGATGAAGTAAGCTTCATCCCACTGAAAGGATGGTTCAACATATGCAAATCAGTAAGTGTAATCCATCACGTAAACAGCAAGGACGAAAATAAAAATCATATGATCATCTCAACAGACCCAGAAAAATATTTGACAAAATCCAACATCTATTCATGATTTTTTAAAAAAAGCCCTGAAGAAAACAGGCATAGAAAGACCTTATCTCAATCTGATGAAAGCTATTTATGACAAACCATTGGCCAACATCATATTAAATAGGGAAAAACTGAAAGCTTTCCTTCTGAAGTCATCATATGACAAGAATGGTCACTGTCACCTCCTCTGTCCAACACAGTACCCAAAACATTAGCCAGATAAATCAGGCAAGACAATTTTGACTTCCATATACACATATTTTATATATATGGAAGAAGTCAATTATCATGATTTGCAGATAACATAATCCTTTTCATAAAAGACCCAAAAAGTTCCACCAGAGGACTCCTAGAATTACTAACCAAATTCAGTAGCATGGCAGGATATAAAATCAACACACAAAACCCAGTAGTGTTCCTGTATACCAACATTAACTCACAAAGAAATTAAGAAAATAATATCTTTCATAATAGCATCAAGAAAAATCAAATACTCAGATAAATCTAATCAAGAAAGAATTAACTAATGGGATCTTATGAAATTAAAATGCTTCTGCACAGTAACAGAAACAACCAACAAAGGGAAGAGACAACCTATAGAATGGGAAAAATTTTACCAGCTGATCCTTGGACAATGGATTGGTATCCAGAATACAAGAATGCAAAAGAATTAGACCCTCAATACTAAAAGAGCCAATCAAGAAATGGGCAACCAAAGTGAACAGACACTCTTGAGAAGTACATATGGCCGATAAATACATGAAAAAATGTTCCACATCTCTGATCATTAGAGAAATGCAAATTAAAACAACACTATGAATTTTTTCTTACTGGAGAAAGAATGGCTAGCATCAAGAAGTGGAATAATAACAAATGCTGGTAAGGCTGCGGGAGAAAAGGAAACCTTTGTTGTTGGTGGGAATGTCAGCTAATGCAACCAGTATGGAGATTCCTCAAAGAACTAAACAAATAAACTCCATTTGAGTCAGCTACTTTTCTTGTAGGCATCTTCCTGAAAGAGTTAAAAGCATTGTATCATTGTGACACATGCATACCCACATTTACAGCAGCCCAGCTCATGGTAGGCACCTCACGGAAGCCATTGACAGATGAAGGAGTAAAGAAGGTGTGGTATTTACACACAATGGAATAGTTCTCGGCCTTAAAGATAAACTTCAGTCATTTGTATGAAAATGAATGCAGCTTGAGACCATAATGTTAACTGAAATAAATCAGACCCATAAGCTTAAACGTCACAAGATCTGTGTTTTTCCTCTTTCTCTTTCTTTCTTTCCCTTTCTCTTTCTTTCTCTTTCTATTTCTTCTTTCTCTTTCTTTCTTTCACTTTTGTTTTCTTTCTTTCTCTCTTGTTTTCTTTCTTTCTTTCTTTCTTTCTTTCTTTCTTTCTTTCTCTCTTTCTCTCTTTCTCTCTTTCTCTCTTTCTTTCTCTCTTTCTCCTTCTTTTCTTTTTTCTGAGACAGGGTCCCAGTCCGTGCTGTAGTTCAGGCTGCTCTTGAACTCACTAGGCAGCCCAGGCTGGCTTCCAGCTCACTGCTATCTTGCCGCAGCCTCCTGAGTGCTGAGATTTACAAGCGTATGCCACCATGCCCAGCTCACAAGGTTTTTCTTGAGAAATCCCAAATACAAATAAAGAGTAAAATAAAAGATAGCTAGTAGGAAATAGACAAGCTTTTGCAAATGGGAAGGGGACCAAGAGATGGAGGGAGGAAGTAAGCAGGAAAGGAAAGGGTGGAGAAAGGGTTCAGATGAAAGAGTTAACCTCCCTCCATATTGCTTAAAGAACCTACATTCCTAACTCTGTTCTCTCAAGCCACATAACTTAGCTTTCCGATAAGCAACCTCCGGATGCCCCTTGCTCAACCAGGCACCTAGGTAATCAGTCTCCAGATGCCCGACTCCCTGAATCCCGAGATGACGGGCCCTCGTACGAGATAGTCACCAGATGCCTAACTCCCTGACCCCTGAGATGATGGGCCCTTGCACGAGATATCTGCTT